>PVIJ01008082.1:0-76973 GCA_004024925.1 Scalopus aquaticus | reverse complement strand
GGACATCCTTGCCTTGTTCCTGATCTTAGGGGAAAGGCCTTTAGCTTCTCACCGTTGAGGATAACATTGGCCGTGGGTTTCTCATATATGGCTTTTATTATGTTGAGGTATGTTCCTTCTATCCCAAGGATTTCAAGGGCTTTTATCATAAAGGGGTGTTGCACTTTGTCAAATGCTTTCTCAGCGTCTATTGATATGAAATATGTAGATCAGGACTAGGGACTTTTCTGTTGAGAGAAAGTTTTTCACTCATTCTTTTCTTAGTTTTTCCCTTGCAGACGTAGAGCATCTGCAACTCAAGGGTGTGGCTTACTGCATACTTTATATCCACCACTCTTATTTATAAAGACCTGAGTGAACCACAAGTTTAATACTGAATCAGCCTAAAGCAGGATGGTGATCACGTTCACACCGGCAGCAGACACAGCGGAGGACAGCCTTCACTACGCAGATGTTTGTGTTTTTATCTTCTGTTAACATTGACATTGATGTAATCATGGCCATCAGTCTGAACTTCTCAAAACTTTCTTTACATGCCCATATTGACACAACATAGGCTGTCAATAAATGTTGGATGAATGCACTTATAAACTAATTATTTCAAGCTGCACATTAAGGAGGATGTAAACACTTGAAGATATTGGAGGCTCCATTTTTGAGTTAGAAACCCAAGTACTAACTAGCATTTTTTGCCACATCTAGTTAAAACCAGCAAGTAAAAACATCCTATAGCTTCCTTTTGAAGAGTGAAACATCCCCTCTCTCTCTTTCTCTTGCTCTGATTTTCATGCTGGTTCTAGCTGGGTGTTTCAGAATCTAAGTGGTCTGATTCTGTAAAAAAATTTAAAACAGATATCATTATGTCTGTAAGACTTTTGAAGTCCAAAGAATTCCACCATCACTCATTAACAATCTCTGATACATTGGGGTGCGTGTGTGTGTGTGCACTTTGAAAGGGATGTACAGTTGTGTCATTTATATAGTAACTATTTATTGGATGACTTCAAAGGCAAGGTTCTGTATATAGCATTGCTTTGAAGCAGTGCCTTTGTTGGAAATATTTCATCCTGCAGTCTGACTTTGGTAGCTGAGGTAAAGAAAAGATTGGTTTTGTTTGCCTTCCTATGTATTTTCTCCCAGAGAAGGGCAGCTGTGTGACTTTCAGGGTGAGCTGGGGCAAAGAAGAAAATGTCCTGGTGCTTTCTTGTGGAAACTTCATCATCTGTCTCTGAGAAGGGAGGCTGCTTCATGCCAAGATTAAATGTCTCAAGAACCAGATCCTACTCGCTGGGAGGCATTACATGACCTCAGCAGAGAGAAAGCAGCGTCGTGCTGATACCAGGCTTCTCTGAAGCTAATTCTGCTCCTGAAATTAATTCTTCAGTGGACAGCACTTCTCCAACAGTCCCACAAAGGAGGAGAACACGCCTGCAGTCCTTTGTAAACTGTGCAAGCATACAAAAATTATTGGTGGGATCCATTCACTAATATGAATTCCTCCTCATCTGAGCTCCTTGAATCTCCATCGAACAACCCTTCCTTGGAAAATTGTGACACTTATATGTCTGCCCTTCCATTAAATTTCAAGTGCCTTGAAACCTGGCCCATGTTTCAAGTCATATTTGAACCCGATGCCTGAAATACTTACAGTAGCAGGCACTCAGTAAATATTTTGAAATGGAACTAAATCATTTTGTAATAGTGAAAAGGCCCAGACTCAATAAGTTGACAGATATTTAACAAGCCTAGAAGAAATAAGGCAGAGACTGCAAATAATGGTAATTTGCTTGTACAAAGACTGACACTTAAAATCAGACCATGTTTCAAATCCCAGCTTTGGAATTCACTGATTATTCCACTTTGAGTTAGTAATTTAGTCTTACTGAGCCTCAATTTCATGCTTTGTAAAATGGGGAGAAACAAACGTTTGATTCAGGGGTATTCTGGGTTCAATTATATATAGCCATAGAAAGTTCTGACTCCCAGTATCTCAGAATGTTCCTGATTTGGGAAACAGGGTCATTTCTAAGGTACTGGTTAAGATTAGGTCAAACCAGAGTAGAATAGACCCCCGATCCAATATCCTTATTGAACAGGGAAATTTGGAAATAGACACTATCACTCAGGGGGAACCCCATGTGAAAATGTGTAGAGAAATCAAGGTGATGTTTCTGAGGTTGCTACCAAAACCCAGACAGCCCCAGAGAGACATGGAAGAGATCCTTCCATGGAAGGAACTAACCCTACCTACACCTTGACACTAACTTCCAGCCTCCAGGACTATTTGATAATAAATTATTGTTGTTTGAGCCACTCTGCTTGTGGAGCCTTATTATAGCAGCCTTAGCAAACTAATTCAGGTTGCATAAATAGTACAGACAAGGCCCTCTGGTGTGACAGGCATTCAAAACCTATACTTACTATTCTCTTTCCCTATTAGATTGTCATGGAAGTTTATTTTGAGAATGACTGTGGCCACAGGTAAACATTCAATTTGGTCTGGGACAATTGAAAATAGCATTGAGTGATGATATAATGATTTTTATTAGGAAGGCAGATATTGGCTAGCACAAGTCAGAATAGAATGTGAAGAAAGGATAGTAAGTAAGGGCATTTTACTGGGTTTAAGCAAAATACTCCTTTTAGAGAAATATATTTTCAGAAAGTTATTAAAATTTTATTTCTTTCTTCCACCTAGAGTTTTTCTTCTCTTTTTATTTTTTTAAAGATTTATTTATTTTATGCATACAAGCTGGTGTGTAGGCCAGAAGTGTGGGATGGTGAGAGGATTCACCAGAGACAGAGTAGGGAGCAGAACAGGCAGATCGACAGAAGTACACTGCTGAGGGGAGCAGTGGGCAAGACAGGAGAGGTCTGCTGCTCCATGTGGGAAGCTCCTTGGCCAAGGATCAAACTCGTGCTGCAGTGGCTGCAGACAGTTTTATAATGTTGAGACTGAACCCACTGTGCCACCAGGGAGGCTCCTCTTCTCTCTTTTTAAATTGGGATGTAACTGACATAAAACACTGTATTAGCTTTAGGTTTAAACAGAATGATATGCTATATGTCTATGTTGTGAAATGGTCATTACAATTTAAATCTAGCTAACATCCATCACCACACAAAGTAATAATTTTCCCCTTTGGATAAAAATGTTTAAGATCTAATCTCTTAGCAACATTCAAATATACAATACAATATTATTAACTGCATCAACATACTGTACATTAAACCTCCCAAAATTATTTGTCTTATAACTGAAAGTTTGTACATTTTGACCACCTTTATCATTTCACCCACCTCCTACCCCTGTCTCTAAAAGCTACCAATCTGTTCTCTGTATCTATGAATCTGCTTTATTTGTTTGCTTTTTAGATTCCACATAGATATAAGATCATATGGTATATTTTTTCTCTATCTGAATTATTCCACTAGGAGCAATGTCTTCAGGGTTCATGTATGTTTCTGCAAATGGCAAGATTTCCTTCTTTCTATGGCTCAATACTATTCTTAAATATAGCATGTATACTTTATCCATTCATTCATCAATGATCATTTAGATTGTCTCCATGTTTGAGCCATTGTAAATAATGCTTTTCAGTAAATAATTTTTTCAGGAAAACCTCAAACTGTTTTCCACAGAGACTATGCTGCTTTTACACTACCATGAGCAAAGTACAAGAGTTCCATTTTCTCCAAAACCTTACCAACACTTGTTATGTTCTGTGTTAGTTGTTTTGTTGTATTGATAGTAGCCATCCTAATGGGTGAGAAGTGGTGTCTTGTTCAAATTTTGATTTCTATTTCCCTAATGACTAATGATGTTGAGCTCATGATCTTTTCATGTGTTTATAGACCATTCATATGCCTCCTTTGGAGAAATATCAATTCAATTTTTTTGCCTATGTTTGCACTTTTGTTGTGGGAGTTCTTTATATAGCCTGGATATTAATTGCCATTAGTCAAAAGATTTGCAAATATTATCTTCCATTCTGTGGGTTGCTTTTTACTATTTTGATAGTGCCTCTTGATGCACTAAAGGGCAATGATGTTTTAAAGCAGAGAATTGATGTTTTCTGATTGGTAGGTATGTGGAGGGTGGATCTGAAAGGAATGAGGGCAAGGTGTCCTGGATTTAGGTTAGACAGCAAGAATATCCAGGCAAGAGTTGGTGGAGTCTGGTTGGAAGAAATAGATTTAAAATGGAAAGGAAAATTACAGAAAAAGTAAAAGAAATGGGATTCTGGTGACAGTACAGAGAAAGCAGGGATAGAGAGAAGAAGAAGTGTTAGGTAAGTACTTCAATAATTCAATAATCAGCAGGGATGATGAGGCCTGAACTGGAGGGTTGAGAGTGACAGCAGAGCAGAGGGATAAATTGGAGGAATTAAGTCTTCCTTTTCTAATTAAAAGAAAAGTTTCTTTTTAAGTAACATAGCATTGTAACATTATAGAATGTTATAATGCATCATTATAAGTCAACATCTGTATATGCTATATTCTTTTCACCACTAAAAGTCCAATTTTATCTGTCACCATAGAATTGACCCCTTTGGTGCAAATTCCCCACCTCTCTTTCCCCTTCTCTTCTCGTCACCACTGAGAAGAATTAAATTCTAACCTAGGGGACCTGTGTGGGGAAGGGTTGTGTGATTGACAGCTCCAAGCAGGGCAGCCCAGTAGAATATGGCCTTAATTCACATTGAACCCAAATTAAACTCATCTCTGACACAGGCTGGTCTAGATATGTTCACTCCTACAGCTGGACAGTTTCATGGAATCCACCCTGAACCCTCCCCCCACCCCACCCAGACTTTCAGATGGAATCATCTCTCCTTATAAAATTATCTTCTATGGTTTATCACTGCCTGCAATACCAACCCCCCATCCTCTTTGGAAGGACATGGGAAAATAAATCAGTGTAAAAATATAAACCCAGGTTCATCTATCGGTGGCCATCTACTAACTTTACAACTTCGAATAAATGGCTGAGACTCCATGAGCTTGCAAAGCCTCTGTGACTCCCCCATGGTTATAACAGCATCTTCCTCATGGATACGCAGGGAAGCCTCAGTGTAAAAGACTCAGGGCAAACACAGCACCGTACTGGCCACTGCAAGCCTGTGTACATGCAAGCTAGTGTAGCCGTGACACATCACCTCTGTGTCCAGTAGCCCCGTCCAGTCAGATCCAATCAGTTTGAAGGCTGTGGGAAAGCAGGTGGCAGAATGAGGAACAGCTAGTACTGTCCGGGGACTCTGGCTCTTCACCCATGAGTTTAATGGAAAAATGATAGCCCTGAACTCAGAAAATTCTAGACTTACATCCTGGATCTTCTGTTGCCCGGTCTTATGGCTGCATCTGACTAAGACTCTCGGGAGCAGAGCAGATTAGTCCCAGTGGTGAAGGGAGCAAGGTCCCCAGCCTTCTCACAGAAGTTGGCCACTGTGCTTTGTCTCTCTTTGAGCTCAGAGCACTGTTGAATCTCTCATTCAGGAAGGTGACTATTAACTAGGAGAGCTTTTTCAGGATACACATGGTGCCCGTTACAGATCAAGTATGCATTGTTTATTGGCGATCACTGAAGAGGAAGTGTCTCCTGCGGGGTACACTATCCTCTGCCCTCACTGGAGACGCATCGTGGAGGGCTGAGTCTTCAGCCTCTTGGCCACTCAGATTCAAGCAAACCCCGCTGACTGTGGTTACAGCTCTGGGCTGTGACCTAACATCTTAAGGTGACTTCCTGATAGATTCTCTCTGCAAACAAAGATTGCAGCTCTTTTGTAGCTGAGAATGATAAGGACTTTTTGACATTGTTGTGCTTAAATAAGCATTTTCTGGCTCATGGGTTCTGTTAGCAATGGTGATATTTAAAGGTGTTGTGCCTCCTCTAACTATAATGTATATCTATAGGGAAATGTTAAAGAAGATTATGAAATGTTAAACATAAACATAAAAAATGAAAAATGAAACCATAGTCTGAAACCACAGAATTTTAATATTTCTGAAACAAGTTCACTCAGGGCTCGGAGGACAAGACACTACCTCTATACCACCCTCCTGCCCCCTCAAATGGGCAGCTTATATGATTTTTTTTGTTTAATTCTCTTAATAATGCTAGTTAGTTTGTCACTGTATTTTGTTTGCCTCAAAGGAGTTACCTACAGTGGAGAATAATAGTCACAAAAGTGTATGATCCACAAGTTAACACTGATCAAGACCCATTTTATTTTTATTTTTATTTTTTGAAAGATTTATTTATTTATGCATACAAGAGCTGGGGTGTAGGCCAGAGGTGAGGAGGGTAAGAGAATTCACCAGAGACAGAGTGGGGAGCAGAACAGGCAGACTGAAATACACTGCTGAAGGGAGCAGTGGGAGAGGCAGAAGAGTTCTGCTGTGCCATGTGGGAAGCTCCCTGGTGGGGGTCGGGGGGGAAGTATGAACTCGTGCTGCAGTAGCTGTGAATAGCTTCATTTTCACATAAAAATCCAGATTTCTCTTCCTCTTCACTTTTAAGCCAAGCAGAATGGCTTCCAGAAAGAAGGGTAGGGAAAAGAAGAAGAACCATTCTGCCCTCAGCAAGGTAGTCACCAGAGAAGACACCATCACATTCACAAGCACATACACTGAAGGAAGCAGCTGCCCCAGCACTAAAAGAAATCTGAAATTTTCAGTGAAGAAAATGGGAATCCCACATATGTGCTTAGACACCAGGCTCAACAAAGCTGTCTGGGCTGAAGGAACAAGAAACATCCCATACTGTATCTATGTACGGTTGTCCGGGAAACATAAGGAGAATGAAGAGTCACCAAACAAGTTGCATGTGTCGATTACCTACATAGCTATTGCTACTTTTAAAAAAATCTACAATATGGATGAAAACTACCACTGATTATAAAATAAGTTATACAATTGCAAAAAAAAAAAAATCCAGATTTTTGGCCTTTTGGTAAAACACTTAGATTCACCTCTACAGATGTCAATAACCTGGAGCCCCTTCAGATGGGTGCACCCTCATGCACACCAGTCCCTGGGTAGTCTGCCTCACTGCTCAAGTTACTTCTGGACCCTCTAGTCAAGAGAGGATGGGACCCTTACATCACACACCATTTCATGTAACAATTATCAAGTAAGACATGTTGACAAAGCACCTACTAAATCCTGGTCGCTCTCCTAATGTAAACAAGAAAAAACATACCCCTTTGTTCAAGCTGTTTATAATCTAGTTCTACTACACCCAATGGAACCTCAAGCTTCATGGACTACTGAGTATTGCAAATGTAGTAAGTCTGGATCAAGACGTGCTTCTGTGTATTAAATATAAAATACACAGTGGATTTCAAAGACATACAAGAGAAAGTAAAATATACCACTAAAACGTTTAATACTGATTACATGTTGATGTGATAATATTATTAAATGTTGAGTTACATGCAACCTATTATTAAAAGCAATTTCACTTGTTTCCTTCTAGTGTAGCTACTAGAAGATTAAAAATTGCATATAAGCTTCACGTTATATTTGGACAGTGCTCATCTCATTAGTGAATGTGTGTTCAGCAGAAATTTGTCAGATTCCTAGGAGTTGGGGTGAAATATGCACACTGATGGAAATGGAACCTGGGTCTGAAAAGATGAAATGTAAATAGATTTGAGTCTATATCCTCACAGAGCTTGAAAGCACAATAGGCCTTCTGCCCTTTGTTTTTCCTTTTTTTCTTTTTTTAAGATTTATTTATTTGTGGATACAGGAACTAAGGTGTAGTCCAGAGGTGCAGGGGAAGAGAGGGCTCACTGGAGACAGAGTGGGGAGCAAAACCAGCAGATCTACTGAAATACACTGCTGAGGGGAGCAGCGGGCGAGACAGGAAAGGCCTGCTGCGCCATGTGGGTTAGCTCCCTGGCAGGGATCAAACTCAGGCCCAGGCTGCAGCAATGATTGTGTGATAGCACTGAGACTTAGCCTCTAGGCCACCAGAGAGGCCTGCCTGTCTTTCTTTAATCCCATGCTGACCCTTATCTTCTGCCTCACTGCCTGCGCTGGTGGCTGGTGATGATGTTGGTGACTGACTTGGATAGGGGAAGAGGGGAGGGAGGCACAAGACAGGATTTCAAGAGTGCTGGGAAGTTATGTTTGCTTGGGTCCTCTGAGAAGGCAAACACCAAAATGGTATTAAATATGCAAGGGTTTCGTTAGAGAAAATGCTTATATGAGAAGAAATAACAAGAGAGCCGGAGAAGTCTGGGAGAGCAAGTCTGAGCTGTCAGTGCCGGAAGCAGGGACCTAAGGGGGTGGAAGCATGCCAGGCTGTTCTGCTGTCTGGAGGAAGGCTCAGCAAGGAGCAGAGTCCTGGGGATCAATTCCACTGTCAGAGGGGTCCTGTGTCTCCTAGGAAGGGGTCTGCTGCAGTGTCCTTGTACAACATACTCACTGGGAGCAGTCACTCCGAAGCAAGGCTTTGTAGAAAAACAGTGATGGGGGCCTCCCTGATGGTGCAAGAGGTTAAGTCTCAGCACAATGAAGCTTTTGGCAGCCACTGCAGCATGAGTTCAATATCCAGGCAGGGAGTTAACCCATTGGTGCAACAGAACTCTCCTGCCTTCCCAGCTGCTCTCCTCAGCAGTGTATTTCGGTCAATCTGCCTGTTCTGCTCCCCACTCGGTCTCTGGTGAATCCTCTCACCCCCTGCACCTCCGGCCTACACCCCAGCTTTTGTATGCATAAATAAATAAATTTTTAAAAAAGAGAAAAACAGTGATGGATTTCAGAGGGGCAGCTGGGGCCCATGGTCAATTGTGTTCTTTCTAGTCCAGGTCTGCACACCACTCGGCCACAGGAAGGGGCCTCCCTGGTTGCACAACAGGTTAAAAGCAGCACTGTGGAGCTGTTGGCAGCTGTGGCATGAGTTCGACGCCAAAAGGTACATTCCCACATGGCGCAGCAGACCTCTCCTGCCTCGCCTGCTGCTCCCCTCAGCAGTGTATTTTGGTTGATCTGCCTGTTCTGCTCCCCACTCTGTCTCTGGTGAACCCTCGCACCGCCCCATGCCTCTGGCTTACACCCCAGCTTGTATGCATAAATAAATAAATCTTTTTTTAAAAAAGTAAGCATCTCTGGAACTTAGCAAGAGAGCAAAAACTTAGCAAGAACTTAGCCATAGAGCAAAGACAAAGGAGCTGTTCCTTCTTCTCATCTTTTTTTTTTTTTTTTTTAAGATTTATATATTTATACATACAAGCTGGGGTACAGGCCAGAGGCATGGGGCGGTGAGAGGGTTCACCAGAGACAGAGCGGGGAGAACAGACAGATCAGAAATACACTGCTGAGAGGAGCAGCGGGTGAGGCAGGAGAGGTCTGCCGCACCATGTGGGATTCTCCCTGGCCGGGCGTTGAACTCGCATCGCGCGCTGCCCACAGCTCCACAGCGCAGCGCTCAACTGCTGCGCCACCAGGGAGGCCCCTTCTTCTCATCTTTAGGATACCAACATTGTTACCTGTGCACAAAGGTCTTATAGTCTCATCCTTGTATTATTTGTATGACTTTCCTCTGAAAATGCTATGCAAACAAATATCTGCATACTTAAAGAAAAAAACGCAATTTCAAATTAATTATAGTATAATTAAAAGTGCTGAATGGGGATTCAGCAGGGAGCAGAATGGAGATTGGAACTAAAAATGGTAAAGGTCAGTTACAGTCCCAATAGCTGTATTTTTCTAATTGTTCTTGAGAAGAACTCTTAAAGGAGTAGACTCCCTTTTTCAATGACCTTTTTCTCTAACTACCAAAAGAAAATGTGTTTTTTGAAAAATAGAGAAAATATCTTTTAGAAAATAATCACCCCAAATTCCACCACTGAAATTGTCATTATTAATATTTTAATATTTTTTAAAGCACATGTATTTTTTTATTTTTATGATCATGCTACATGCACAATTTGATGGCCTCATTTAGTGTGATGTATAATAAATATTCATTCATTCAAAACTCATCCACATGGTACATATTAGTGTAAATCTCTGATTATGTCCTTATGATAGATTCCCAGAGAGCTATTAATTGCTGAGGAAAGGGCAAAGTTTTAATGCTTTTGATACATTTTGATAAATTACATTATCAGTGGCTTAAGAGAATATCTGTTTTCCTAAATGTTCCTCAATCCTAGAGATGGTAATTTAAAAAAAAAAATCTTTGCAAACTACTTAAGGAGAAAAAAATGGCATTATATTTTTAATTAATTTTCCATAAACACTAGTAACACTGAGCTTTTAAATTTATTTTATCAATAATTTGTATTTCCTCTTTTGTGAATTATTTCTCCAAAGCCTTGACCAATTTTCTATTAAATTTGTATCTTTTTCTTACTGGTCTATAGCACTCCTTAATTAGTTAACGCTAAAAATATATTACAAATACTACCCCAATGTGTCATTTATGATGGTTTTCTGATATATAATTTCATTTTGCATTCAAAACTAGCAATCTTTTCATTTATGATTTCTGCTTCAATAAATCTTACCTATTGCAAGATTTTACAAAATTTGACCTGTTTTTTCTTTTACTAAAAAGAAAGTAAAAGTGACTTTACTTTTCAAATTTATGTTTGTCATCCATCTGCGATTTATTTTTATATCTTGCTCAAGTTAGGAATCTGATTTTATTATCTTACAAGTTGTTACCAGTTTGTTCAAGCACTCTCTATGGCAAAATCCATCAATTCCCATGTATTTGAATTTTTACCTTTATTATCCATAGAGAGTATTTTATATTTTTCTGTGGGTTTTAAAAATCTTTTTATTATTAATTTCTACTTGTCAGAGAATGTGGCCAATGCATTTTTCTACTTTGGGAAATATATGGATATTTCTCTTTTGCCAAGTACAGTGGGTCTCCACCACTACGAATTATGTGGTGTCTTACAAAGTAAATTTTTACTGCTAATAAAATATTTAAGCCTGTGACTTGTGTGCATATGAATTAGAAGACATTTGCTGTCTCTCTGATAAAAGTATCTCATTCACCGACATTACAGTCTCTCCAAGGGGATGGACAGTGGGGAGCTCTGTGGTCTCATACCAGAGCTGGGCGTGACAGGAGGTTACTAACATTGGTGTCCATGAGGTCTGATCATCACAGGGATCTTGTTCCTGATCTTCCAGAGGGTTCTGCTTCCCATGACACTTTTAAGAGTCTTACAGTGGGCCTCCCTAGTGGTGCAAGGGGTTAAATCTCAGCACTGTGAAGCTATGGCAGCCACTGAGGCATGAGTTCGATCCCCAGCCAGGGAGCTGACCCAGATGGTGCAGCAGACCTCTCCTGCCTCACCCCCTGCTCCCCTCAGCAGTGTACTTCAGTGGATCTGCCTGTTCTGCTCCCTACTCTGCCTCTGGTGAATCCTCTCACCCCCACACCTCTGGCCTACACCCCAGTTCCTATATGCATAAATAAATAAATCTTTTTAAAAAATAAAAAGTCTTACAGTAATTCTTCCTGGTCCCTCCAGCTCAAGCCAGCATGATTAAGTCTCTGTTCCTTACAGTTACCAGACTGAAACACCACAAAAGTTTTTCAGTGCTGGAAAAAGGAGCCAGTTTGTATAGCTCAGCTGCCTGAGGAGGGGGACATCAAACCTGCATTTCTAAAGGAGGCAGGCAGTCTTGGGGAGTGGGAATGCCCAGGAGAGTAGAATCCCTTACTGAGAGACCAAGTTTGGTGATAAGAAGTTAGCAGCTGGGGCCTTTCTCCAACAGTCCCTGCTTTGAATCTGGGCCTGAGCACAGCTTGGGGATATGACTCTGCCTGGCTGCTGGCTACAGTCCAGGCAGATGGTGCCTCGAACACTCTCTCTCCCTGTGGTGAACCCAGCTTCAGCCTCTCCAGCCTGGGTAACAGTGAATTCCTTTCTCTTGCTCCTTGGGTCTTGCTTTTGCTGCTAATTGAGTATAACTGCTCCTTTCTTTCAAATGAGCCTCTCCTCATTTAAACAGTCTCTCACAAAATATTTCTTTAAGATTTCCTGGAATGAGATAGCATCTTATTTCCATGTCTAAGATGGTTATAGATTCTCCCTTAATGCTTTAATTCCTTTGAAGGAGCATGGAGAAGTCAAACCTTTATACTCCAATTACTATTATGAGCTGAAAATTCCTTTTTCAAGTTTCTTTTTTTTCTCATTTAACATTAAAAAGACTTAATTTTAAAATCTCTCTATTGAATATGCTCAAGTAATCAAGCGGAAAACACAATGCAGAGGTAGAAATACCAGGAAAATAGCTTGTAAAGCTTTATTCAACGTATAATTCAGATACTCATCAAATAATACGCACCATATTCCTGATTTTTTTCCTCTCTATTCTTTTCTCTATACTTTATTCTCTCGGTTCTCTCTCCAAGTCAGTTCAAGATAACTTGTGGGTAATATCAAGAATAAATAACTCAATCAATAAACACATTTGAGTCCCACAGTCGACAAAGCTTTGAGCATAAGTGTCTAGGAAAAGCAAAGGGTAAACAAGTGCTGGCTATGTCAATTGCCACCATGAGAAGATAAGCCAACTTCAACAGGAGAACACATGAAAAAATGTTCGACATGATTAGCCATTGGGGAAATGCAAATCAAAATTACAATGAGATAACATTTCACACCCACTAGGACAGTGAGAACAAAAAAGATAGGCAATAACAGTGTCTGTAAGGATGTGAAGAAACTGGAGCCCTCCTATTCTCTGGGTGATGAAAGTGTTCTAGAATTAGATAGTGTGCTGGCTGCACAGTCATGGAAGTATACTAACCATGATTGAATTGTCTGATTTACAAAATACAGATCTTCCATGTATTAGTCAGAATTGGTTAAGTACAGTAACAAATAAACAAAATCTCTAAGGCTTTAAAAAAAACCCAAAAAACCCAAAACTTCAATAGGAAGTGGGGGAGGAAGAGCTCAAATCTGACAAGGGGAATTTTGGAAAGCTTCTCACAACCAATGGCATTTAAGTCTGACTACAAAAACAAGTGCTAATATAATAATACCCGTTTGCAAAGCATCCAGATCTGCTCTGTAAATGCACAGAATGTGAGGCCTTTATTTCTAATTCTTCATCTACATAGTAGAGTCCCTTTGCTGCAGATGAAGAACCTGAAGCTCAGAGGTCAAGATGGCTTGCCCGGGGCCACAGGACAAGCAGAGAAAGGGCAGGGCTGGCTGAGAAGCAAGCTCTAGACAGGCATAGGCATTTGAGTAGGCTACACAGAGGAGCGACTTGGGTGGAAAACAGGATGTGATGGGAGCCAGCACATCAGCCAGGTGACCAGGCCCTGGGTCCAGTGATTGACTGGAACTGGAATTGGTCTTTCAAAGCAGGCAGGGTTGAGATTCTGGAAGGTTTTTGTGAATGTGTCTGATGGAGCAGTTTAGACTTCATTCTGGACTCATCAAAGAGCTGGAACCACTTCAACCACAATGGGAGCTCTAGGTTTTAGAGAAGACACTGGCAATAAGGACCAGGTATGGCACCAGAGAGCCTGACGTGACTGGTTCAGGGTCCAGCAGAGAGGCTCGGAGGCCTGGACTGGGCCTGCAGGACAAAATAATAAGAAAGGAGGAATAAAACCATCATTTCAAACTGGTCAAAGTATTTTAAATGTTTCTGCTAAAGCTTACCTTACATTGACGCTGGGCAAAGTTATATTTCATTTTGGACCAAGGACTGACTGAGTTAAATCCAAAGTCAAAGCATAGAAACACTATAATGTTCCAAGCCTTCTGGCCACTTTTGCTCTGTAACCTTTTACCTGGGTTAATAGTGTCTGACCAGGAGAACTCACAGGAAGCTTCTAATTAGGTATCAGGTATCAAAGACCAACAGTGCCAAACCTTCTCCCTCATTCCGGCCCCTCGTAAGCAATAAAGACCACACTGGGAAAAGTGAAAAATATACTGGGGTTACCTACTGCTCAGTGGACTCCAGAAGATGAAATCATTCCTTCTTGTGCCCTGTGGTCTCCATCAGGAGGATGTGGTCTACACACCAGGTGTGGGAGCGAACACCATTTCCCTTATTACCTGGGTAACCTTGGTCTAATTACTTAACGTTGCTATTCCTCAGAACTTTAATCTAGAATATGGAGATATTCATAATAAAATAACTTCATAGTAATGAGGAGACTTACATCAGTTAAAATACACGAGAGTTCAGTAAACTGCCTGATATGCTAACACCCCAAAGCTATTCAAGACACCTATTTTGGAATTTTCCATTTCCTTTCTTTTGCCCTTTCAGAATATGATCTCAAACAGCAGGCTGTTCATATCTCTAGGGCAGCAATATTTTCCATTAGCTCTTCAAATAATTCAATTCTCAGTAACGATAAACAAAATCATTCCATAACGTCAGTACGGTGTAGCTTTTGAAAACTGTCGACATAATCAGAACTAATAACTTATGCTGTTCTAGGGGTCTTGTGTAACTGGAGTGAAGGAAGTGGCAACAATATTCTTTACATTTATCTTCTCACTTTTGTTTCACTTTCCGAAGGGGGGTAATTGATGGAGAGGGCTGTTTCAAAGAGGTAAAATTGGGATAGATATAAGAATAATGGTGGTTTCTTTTTGTTCTCTCTCTCTCTCTCTCTCTCTCTCTCTCTCTCTCTCTCTCTCTCTCTCTCTCTCTCACACACACACACACACACATACATAATCTTTACTTCTCTTAGCTACATTCCTCTTGGCTACGTTATAGTTGTTGAAATTTCTGGATAGCAATATTTGCTTTCCATCATCACTCAGAGGAGCCACATAGCAGCTTAATAGCAATGTAATTAATAGCAACCCTCATTCACAGACGGTATGGAGATTCTGCCTTCTGGGCTGAGCTACAGAACAACAGGGTCTCCTGCTGGAGAGACAAGACCAATCTGTGAGGTAAAAATACCATATCCTAAGCAGATATCAATAAGCATTATAACATCAGCATTGGGGCATTCATCTGTTATACCTACAGTCATTCACCTGTGTGTGACCAGAAGAAAAGGGTTCAATACCTGAAAACTAATTCCTGTTATGTGGGCAAAGTGATGAGAGAAGGCGAGCAAGCAGGTAGCTCAGGGCTCAGCTGCCCCTCTGGGGTGTCTGGAGTCTCCCTCTCTCGGATTCTTTTATTTGTGGCTGAGCCTCCACCTGGGTTGTTGGTTCTTAACAAGCCCCCACTGACGGCACTGTAGTGCCCGTTTTCACGTTCTACCTACCCAACTTTTGAAAATGAGATAAAAGAAAATACATACCCTAAGGAGAGAAAAAGATGCAAGTAAGAATCATAATTTTCAGATCAAGAAAAGCAGGTAACTGAGTAATTCACACATCATTGAGAGACCAATTAGAACCATTAGCAAGTTGTTAGCATTGACTTTAAACCACCTGCTCCAATTCAGCCCCAGTCATTCAGAAGGAGCTGGTGGTGCCACTAGAATTAAGCATTATAAACAAAATACATAAACAACCCTCAATCCACAACTGCTTATTAGACACACACACATCCACAAACACACACAACTATCTAGTCTCACACTACGGGTGTTGATGGTGGATCTAACTTAAAAGATGTGGAGCAGGCCTGCCTGGTGGCGCAATGGGTTAAGTCTTTCTATGAAACTATCCAGAGCCACTGCAGCATAAGTTCGATCCCTGGCCAGGGAGCTTCCCACATGATACAGCAGACCTCTCCTGTCTCACCTGCTGCTCACCCCAGTAGTGTATTTCAGTCAGTCTGGTTGTTCTGCTCCCTACTCTGTCTCTGGTGAGTGAGTCCTCTCACCCCCCCCCCCCACATCTGGCCCACACCCCAGCTTATATGCATAAGTAAATAAATCTTTTTTTAAAAAAAATATGTGGAGGGTAAGGAGGCAAAATTTTAGCAAGTAACGGTGACTATGGATATCCAAACTCAGAGGTCTGGAGGCTGGAATTGCTCAGGCAGGCCTCGCTTCAGGAGTTAAGAATTTGAGCCTGACCTTGGAGGGTGAGGAAGATTGAGGCAGAAAAGGGGAGGTGGTAGAATTGAAAACTTGTTTCCTGGCTGTTAGAGTGAAGGTTCTGGCATCTGACTAGTGAGAGAACCTATCTTGGCTGGACATTGGCCTTGCACTGATGATGCCACCCCTCTGTGCTTCCATGGAAATGACAAACTTATCAGTACCTGGACTGTCTGGCTGTATTGTTGATCAGATGAAGGGAGTGAGTCCACTCTGCTGTGAACTGCACACCACCATGCTCACCACACAGCGGACTATCAGTGCGAGCTGTGATGGAATGCAGCACATGGAGGGAAGCACATCTCAGAGGACTACCTATCTGAATATCACTTATTTGTTAGTAATACTGACAAAGCAATTTTAACTTGGTTATTCAGAAAAATTAACCTGATTGGAAGCGTTTAAAAATCTCACATGAAATGAATTATTTTAGATTTATATGAAAAGCTATAGGAGGATGATATATAGCTTTTACTTTCTCCTTTCAACCAACCTGCATTTTCCTGGGTTTCCTTTTTATACTCAATGATAAAGGGAACTTCCAGCTGCTATAGCAAAAAATATCACAGACTGGGGGACTTAAAGGACAGATATTTTTCTCAGTTGTGGAGGCTTAAAGTCTGAGATAGGGGGCAGCAGGCACAGGTTTGGGGTGAGGGCTCTTTTCCTGGATGGCAGACGTTGGTTTCCTGGTGTGGGCTGGGGTGGGGAGAGCTTTTGGACTCTTATAACAGCACTAATATCACCCTAAGGACCCCCCTTTCCCACTCATCTCCTAAATGTCTATCTCGGAACACTATTGGCACTGAGGTATAGAGCTTCAAATATGAATTTTGGGGGACACAAATATTCAATCCATAATACTCTACTTAAGAGAAAAATTTTAAAAATCAAGCTTATGTATTATGAATGGTCCTGTAGAGTAAGTACTTATTAAGTTAAAGCTTTAAGAACAAGAGAAATGTAATATAATATAATAGCAATGCCTTTGAAGATCAAAATTTAACTTTTCTGGGCAAAAAAAAAAAGATGTCTTTTTTTTGAAAATTATATTAAGAGTATTTGAAGATACAGAATTCAGAGATTTTGGCGGAGCACAAGTGCAAAGAAGTGATAGTTTTATTACTTGTCACCTGGGGGAATCTCATGTTTTACACATTTTTCTATGAGAAGTATGCTGATAGTCATCTTGATAATTAGGAAGAGCTAAATTGTTCTGTAATAAAGTGTCTTATAGATTTAATTGGTGCTAACCAAACAGATTTGCAGACAACTCCTGCTGCATGGTTTGTGGTGTACCCCTATATCTATTGGGCCTCCCCAAAACCTCAGGGTCCCATCTTGTCTGTATCCCCCATCCCACATTCTTCCACAGTGCTTGCTGAAGGCTACCCTGAATCTCCCTACCATATAAAATATAGCACCTCAGGGGTGGTTTCTACCAAGAAATAAAGAATACTTACAAAAAACATACAATCTGTTCTTGGCCCTGGGGCATTGTCTAGTTCCCAATAAATTAATACTTAATGTCTGCTGATTGCATGATTCATAATGAAATAAAAGAAGAGAAAATGGATATACATGAAGCACTTATGAGGGTTTCTCTCTGGATGGTAGAATTATGACATTTATTTTCTTCTTACTAGCTGAGTTTTGCAAATTTCTTAATTTCTACACTGAACATGTATGACTTTGAATAATGAAAAACTTGCTGTAAAAGTTCATCGTCTGGATGTCCTTTCATTCACACATAGGAAGGGCTTACTCTGTGACCATCTGTTACTTCCAATTATACCACTTCGAAGGAGACCCACATTCTCTTGCCCTCAAGAAATGTACAGTGCCTGTTACTACACTGGCCAGAAGGGACGGAGAACAGCACACATCAACATTTACAGAGCTCGGTCTCTTCAGAGTAGTCTATACAGCGAAGGGAAGGAGTGATGAAAAAGACAAAAGCTTCTTGTCCTCAGGATCCCTCGCTGCAGGACAGGCATCTACACATGCCTGTGTATAGACATCAATGTGTAAACACACACCTTGGTTACACACTTCCTTTCTTGTCTCATAGAAGTTTTTAGGTATAGCCTAAAAACCTAGAGAAGGGTTTGCTACATTTGGATAAACCCAGCAGATGTATCTCCTACCCCCCAAATTTAAGGAGTGCAAAGAGAGAAAAAAAATCTACCAAATTTGGGGCTAAACTATGTATTTGAAATAGTAGCTCAAATTTATTGAGTTCTAACCATTTGTCAGGCATTATGCAAAATGTTTTACTCATTTTTCGACTTCATCTTATTTTCCTTTTACTTTCACAACAGGCTTATGAGGTAAAAGTTACTACCATCCATGCCATTTTACAGAGGCAAGGTAAAGAAATCAAGCCCCCTGCCCAAGATAACAAGGAAGGAGGCTGGCAGTGCCTGATTGGAACCCGAGTTTTTCTACTCCTCTTTTTTAACCACTATTCTTTTCAGAAGGCTAGGCTACAAAGAGTACTGGTTTCCAAAGAGAAAAAAAGAACTAGAACATGTGTAATTAAAAAATGGGGTACAAGTGAGTTTCAAAAACAGATACCAGCCTTTTGCATTGCAAATGGGAGAGCACTTGAAATCCACTTTTCATAAAGGCCCTATTCTTAGCCATTATGGGTAGTTATTAACTCATTAAATTGAACTATGAATTTGCTCTTCAATTCAGTGTCTCATCACTGTCACAGATGGGATACACCTTTTTCTATTTCCCAACTTCATCTTTGCCAAAAGTGAGAAATGACTCGGTTTGTGAGTCATCCGCCTAACCCGGGGAGCAGCCTTGCCCCTATTGTTTTCTTGGGTGTCCTCACTCTGACATTCCTTACAGTGTTTCAGGCAATGCAGGAGCAACCAAGAGCGGGGAAGCCCCACAAAAGACACCCATCCGCTATCACTGTAGAAAGATCTATCCAGTGCGCACACGAAACAACTCATATAACCGGGAAGTGGAGAAAAATGCCTTCTCCCAGAGGGTGGGAATTTGGTGGATCCCTCGTAAGGGTCCACAACAAACTGAACAGATAAAGAGGTGGGCGGCGATCTTTTTGGACCAAACATCCCAGACACGCCCGTGGGACGCGATCGCTGCCGTTCGGTCCCAGGCGGCCGGGAAGAGCTGGGAGTGGGGTTCCGGGCGCCGAGTCTCGGGGCGGTGGTGCGCTGGTGTCTTTTCCCCCCAGCGATGCTTCCGCAGAGTCGGCCAGGCTTCATTCATCTCGCAGGAGCAGCGACTCTGGGGCAGGGCGGAGGCAGTTTGGTGGAAGGGCGGGCCCGGGGCTGCGCCCGCCGGTCCAAGAGGGAGGGGCCGCACGGGCTCGGAGGATGCCCGGCCTTCGCTCAGTCTGCACACACAGTCGCGCGGCGGGGCCCCACGACTGGCCCGGGTCTCCGCAGAGCTGGGCCCTCCCGAGCTGCCGATCCCACGCCACCGCCCGGGTGACAGGCCCAGGACGCAGCTTTCCCGCCGGGTCTCCCCTCCCGCGGGTCCGCCGGCGCCGGGTGCGAGCGAGCGCGCGCGCACACACATACAAATACACACACGTACGCAGTCGCGGTCCTTAGCCGCCTTCCCTCCCTGCAGCTCCGGCAGCCCCCACAGCCCCCGACTCCGCCCGCCGGGTCTTCCTTCCCGGTGCGCGGCGCCGGGGCGGCCTCCTAGGCCCCTCCCCGGGGGAGGGGAGCGCCGCGCGCGCGGGAGCCGGCGCGGGGAGGGCCGGCGTGGGGGAGTGTCTGGCTGCCCCCGCCCCTCGAGTGAGTGACTGGGCGAGGAACACCCCTCCCTCCCCTCCTCCTTCCCGGTCCCCTCCCTCGCCCGCTCCCCGCCAGCTCCCGCGCGCTCCCTGCCCACTCCCGGGGGGACGTTCCGTGGCACAGCCGCCGCGGCCGCCGCTTCTTTCACACTTTAGTTGGAGCCGCGCGCCGCGCTCAGTTACTGGAGAGCTGGCCGCGCGCCGCCGCCTCCCGCACGCACGCACGCGGGCCGGGCTGCGGGGTGCTGGGTTTCTACTCCCAGCCGCCGGGAGGAGGGGGCGACCCCGACAAATCGTGGGTAGGAGGAGGAAGAGGAGGAGGAGGGAGGAAGAAACCCGGCGCGGAGGAAAGGGGAGGGGGGCGGGAGGCTGGCCACCTTCAGCCCCCCCGCGAGCCGAGGTAAGCGGGAGCCGTCGCCCCCCCCGGGGCGGGGGGACTTGGTGGCGCGGCTCACCGGGGTCGGCTCCCGGCGTGCCTGGTGGGCTGGAAGGGAGGCCTGCGGGGTGTCTGCCGCGCGGAAGGGATGGGAGCCGCGGTGGTGGCGCTGCTGGCTCGGGGCTGGTGAGGCTGCTGCTGCGGGTGCGGGGTTGGTGGGGCTGCCGGGGACGGAAGGTGGGGTGGGGGTAACCGCAGGGGGCGTCTGCTGGCCGGGGCGGAGGGACTGGGCTGCGGTTGAGGCTGCTGACGACTTTCGTCACACAGAGGCCTGGGTGGCTGGTGTTAAGACACCCGTCCCTTCCCACCCGCACCCCCCGCGGACCTCAGCCTGCCAGCTCCTCTCTGGTTTTGCATGTAGCCACCGTACTTTGCAAGCCAGAGCTTGAAAGAAAACACAAAATTCAGAATCCTTTGCTAAGTCTCCAAGTCCCTTCTCCCGCTCCGACTAATGGGTGTGTGTGTGGGTGCTGTGATCCCCGGGGTTTCTGAAGTTTTGACCTTTTGGAGGTGGCTTGTTTAGGTGCATCTCTTTGCCCACCTCGATGTTATTTATCATTCGTGCCCATGCCTGGCAGCCAGAGGGTGCTTAGTTATTGTACACGGAAAAGATTTCACTCCCCTCTGCAGGCAGTTCGCGAAGTGCGGCCGCTGCCTTTGGTCTGCTGGTTAATGTCCTTCCCTGATCAGCCTCCCTGCCCCCTCCTTCACGGAGGGATTTTTTTTTTTTTTCTTTGCACTTTCTGTTTGTGTGAGACAAGTCCCTGGGCTTAAGGGCTGCCATCTCCCATTCATTCCTCTTCTAGAGCTCCGAATTGGCTCAGGCACGTTGGTAAAAATTCAGGGTGGCTTCATTTGCTCCAAGAGTTGCGTGGTCAAAGATAAAAATACATACACATAAACACGCATTAATTCTGAGATGACAAGCTCAGATTGAGATAGAAGTGATTTGTTTCCAGTAGGAATTTGACGACTTAGGTTTGAGATATCTTCCATTGCCTGTGGATTAGAAAAATTGTTTTAAAATAGATAGTGGGTTGTGCTGGGGTGACTGGAAGATAGCCATAAGTTCAGCGATTGGAGCAACTCTGAAAGTGATCCACTCCGGTCACCCAGAACCTCCGTGAAGACAGACACATGCTCTGAGTCAGACCTTGGGAGGGGCTGACACACCATAGATTCCATGTAGTACTTTTTTTTTTTTTTTAAAGGAAACAGTATGGACTCTTGAGAAGTGACACGTCCATTCCATAGTCAGATGTTGTGAACTCCTTACTCCAGGAGTGAACCCACATTCTACCTAATTGAGGGTAACCTTTCAGTTTGGTAGAATTGGGATGTACCAGGATAGAAAAAATTGTGGGTAGAGTGGGACTAAGCTACTTTAGTACTCTTGGGGTGGGGGAAGAAGGGGAAGAAAATGATGTTTCTGGAGGGTCTTTAAATACAGGATGCTTCATTTGGGGATTTTCTCCCCCTTTGTCATACTTTAGAATTGGATAGTACCATCAGTAGAACATATTCTGTGCTGGCTGTTTGGGGATGCAACTAATGAGACCTAGAAATCAATGTAGACTGGATCTCTTATTTTGATTTTGCTTCTTAAAAAGTAGGAAGTGCTGGTGATAGGACTACTGAGTATATTCTGATGTATGGATCTGTATTAAACCAACTGAGGATAGTGATTTATACATTCTCTCCTCTCCCCCCACCCCCAAGAGCAGCAATATGTTAATCTCTCTAATGTTTCAGGCTTTACCAGCCTGGAGGGGGTATTAGGAGAATAGCTCTGGAGGCATAGTAGGAAAAGCAACAAAGACAAGAACTCAGCACTTGGGTGAGTAGGTGCCTTAGGAGAAGTGGAGTGCTTCTCTTGCCAAGCTTGTCTCCCTTCAGTTATATTTCCCAAGAAAAATGGCCTTTATTGGTAGGGCAGTCTTAGAGTCAAAGTCCATCCCAAAGTGTCCCAAGGTTCTCACTTTCTTCTTCATCACTGACTCACTTTCACTGGTCCAAAGAACTGGTAATTTTGTTTTCTTGGCTAGTAATTTGCTCTTCACCCTCTCACCCCCCTCCCCTCATCTCACTTTAACATCTAACATGACTTTGTGGGAATGAGTAGGCCCCTCTGTCTGAAGGGGGTTAAGCTTCTTGAAGACTGACTGGGTTTAAATCAAGAGCTTGTTCATGAATTGATACTATTTGCTGTGACTGATTCAGAAACCCTGCCAAGGAGGAAAGAAGGAATGGTTGGCCCCTCTGTGACATTTCCAGGCTGATGGTACCTCAGCACTGTGTTGGATTTTCCAGCAGGGGAGCCTTGACTGTCACATCCTGAATGGCTTGCCCCAGCGGTCCCCTCCCACTGAGTGGGGCTCCTTGGGCAGGGAAAGGGAGTGTCATAGCACCTCCCACTGGGGCAGGATCTGGCAGGAAACTCATGACAGGGAGTCCTCCTACCAGTGGGAAGTATCACCAGCTGCACTTGAACTTATCCATACAACCAGAGCCACACCAGGTGCAAACAGGTTCAAGTGGGTTCTTCCATGGTCCTTTCTTTAGAATTCGAAAAATCCCATAACCTGGGAGAAGTAAAAGTTGTATTAATTAGGTTCTTATTAAAACCTGGAAAACATTGCAATAGAACAGTTAAAATACTGGTCTGAAGTACTGCTGAGAAAACTGAGGAGACAGAGAGAGGCCTGTGTGCTGGGAGAATGGGGACCTTGAGACGGTATTTTAAAAATCAGTGACAGTTATGACTTTAAGAGATGGTAATTTAAGAGCTTATCTGAAGTGGTATATAAATTATGTAGATATGTAGATATGTACATAAAAATATATACATATTTTTAAAGTAGGTAATTATTTAGATTGGCTATCTCAGTTCTGAAGTTTAAGTTTACAAGTTACAGTTGTAACAAGAAACAACTTGACTGGCTGCAATTATGCAATTATGACAAACCTGGATGCAAACTGGGGAGGATGGACCTAGATTTGCACACACCAAGTGTCACCAGGTATTAAGAAGTTCCTTCACTTGTTGTTGTTGTTATTGAATCTATCCCTGGGAAATGTATTTCCCAAGTTGAAGGTTAGTGCCATAATGGGAAGGTTGCTTTCTCACTGCACTTGGGAAAGGAGATGCATCTCTCCCAATCTGACATGGAAACTAAGGTGAACTGACAGACCTCTGGAAGGCAGGCTGCTTTGCTCTTCTTTGCCCCCTCCCCCCATGGCTGCTTGCAAGTCCCCTTGCATTTGGAAGCCCCTCAAAGAATGATTGAATTGAATGGAAGTAACCTAATGACTCAGGGTCTACAACGTGTCATTAAAAACTCCATGGAAATACATTAGATGCGGACATACTTTTTAATAAAATAGTGCCGTGGTTTATTAAGAGCCCCCTATGATGCCTCAGGTAGAATTTTTCAGTGATGACAGATGTTTGACAGTAAAGTAAACATACCAAGCATAAAATCCTCTCAGTTATCACAACTTCCAGTTAGGAGCTAATTGATTTGGGATGTATCTAATATCTAGATTTGACAAGTGTTTCTTTACTCACAGTCGTGGCTGTGGTCTGTATCTTTTGTGAGATCAGTTTGGTGGGTCTCAGTGCCTCCTCTCCGTAGGGTACTCCATGGCTATCAAAGCCCTTCCATGGTCCCGGCCTTTGTGCTACAGACAAAGAACCCAGCATTCTGGGATTTTTTTCCCCAGGATGGGCCTGGGTCCGGGAGTACAGTGATCCCTGGGAAGCTCAGGTAACCCCACTTCTGGGTGTGTTTGTCCCAAATGAGACCATGATCAATATTCACTGCTACTCCTAGAATAACTTAATACAGAGGAAGTCAGCTTCTGCAGGTTGTTGGCAGCCTGTGGCTCTCTCCATAAATCTGTTCCCTCTCTCTGGGTGCCTTTTACCTCTGCCTCCTTTGCTAAATGTCTCTTTCATCTTCCTGTCCTTTCTGAAGCTTTTGCCTAGAGACCCTCCTGCTTCTTACCCCACCACCTTACTTTTGCTCACCAGACTTGGGGTGTGTGTCTGACTGATCTGTTCCTGTATTTTAACCGTGTCCGGAGGCCCACTTTCTTTGCCTCCTCCCCCTCCCTGTTCCAGTGAGTCTTCCTCCTTCCTGCCCAGTCACCCTTCTGCCCTCAGGGCCCCTCTGCCTTGTCCTGCTTTGCCCCACTCCTCCCTTTTTACTCCCACCCACTTCTCTCCATCAAGTCTTCAGATCTTTCCAGCGCATACCTGCCTCTGCCTGTTTTGCAGACTCGCGCCATCTCTGCAGATGTGTTTACAGCATCTGTGAGTGGAAATCCACATGCTTTGTACCTTGTAGAAAAGTGGAATTAGTGTACTGCAGGTTTAGGGTTTTTTTCTGCCTATGTTTTCACTTTTCATTCCATGATATTTTTGACTCTCTAAAGCTCTTAAGCCATTTAATAATAGCTGAAGTACTTTGCTTCTTCATTTCACTTAGCTATTACATCCTATGTTGGGTACTAGATAAAGGAAATATCTCAGTGATTATTGTTATTTTTAAAGATTTGGACAACAAATCTTGAAAAGCATTTCAGAGATTTTCATAACAACACCATTGAAAAGCTTTACTGTTCACCCAAATCTTCTTACTAATCACAGAAGTAGAATGGTTTATTTAATTTCATCCTCATTACCATTTCCCTCCCCTCCCCTTTGGTTAAATAAATGTTTGGTTAAGTAAATATTACTATAACTTGAACCAAATTTTTTCTCGTTTGTTGTGGTTTCACTGCTCTCCATGAAAATTTTACGAGCTCACAGGACACATTTATGCCAAGCAAAGCTTCTTTAGCTGAGACCTAACATTGTTGGTTTCCCCTGTAAGTCTACAGCCTGTGTGGCCTTGACAGTGGGGTCAATGAAGAAAAAGTACTGAACTTCGTGATGACTATTGGAGAAACCTATCCTGTGGACTCATCACATGAAAAATTGGATGGGTCTTTTTTGTGAAATTGTGCTTCAAAACAGTAGTTATGCAATATCCTGAGTGCTTTGGGGCTTTTGGAAAAAGGTGTTTTCAAGCAGAGCAGGAGAACAGATTATAAGAATTCCCTTTCTTGGAAGGATGTTTCATTTGTGTGTGCTTCATATTGCAGTAGTTTCAAACCGTCCTTTGGGACTTACTCCACCTCACATGGGATGTACAGTTTTCCCTGGGGTGTTGGACAGGGACAGGGGGATGAGAAGTTAGTGGTCTGGGCTGGGGCGTGGGGGGTGTTTCTCATACCCCTCATTGTAGATGCTAGTGGTGGTAACACACTCAACCACCCAAGAGATGCACTCCTAAAATCTCCCTGAACTCCAGATTTGATGAGGAGGTCTACACCTCACTGTTTACAGTGCAGGGGAGCCCCTACATTAACTCTCTGATTCCTTCTATGGAGGGATTGAAAGACCAGATCTAGAGGAAGGCGATGCTAGAAGGCTTCCAGGCTCTGGTTTGCAGGGAACTTTTCAAAGACATAGACAATACCAGCGAAGGGGTGACTTCAGCAACTCTGAAAGTTCTGCCGAAAGCAATTTTTTTCCTAAGATAATTTTGTAACAGTTCTTACAATGAAAAGGTTATAAAAGAATAAGCAGCATATATCTCATTCTATGTCTCAGGTACATACTGTATGTGATGAAGTAGATGAGAATCAGGAACCTCTGTAAATTGCTTAATATTTGCTAAAAATTCAGATGTTCTGGATTCTGTGTCAGTGCTCCATGACAGTCTAGAAACAGCTCCCAAAACAAAGCGAAGACTCACTGCTATGGCCTCCCCATCACCTACCCCACCATGTCTTGGGATCTCCTTCCTTGTTCTGTTTCCTCTTTGAGTTCTAAGCTATTTCGCAAGACTCAGTTCAAACCCCACCTCCTCTGGGGAGCCTGTTTTCTAACCATAAAAGTGGTTTGTCCCTTGCCTTCCATAAACAACTTTAGTGCTTATTTTGATGTTTGTTTTATTTCATTATTAGTTTTGATTTTCATTTATGTACTTTTCCATCTTTCCACCAAATGATAAACTCTCTGTCATGCCCACTGGACCTCAAGAACATGTTATGCTGAATAAGTAACTATTCATTGAGGAAGAGCTGGTCATTATTTTGAGGTTTAGAACTTTTCTCTGTGAAACTCTTGTTCACACTTAAAACTCTTGTTAGCCGATGAGGAAATGCAGAATGGAACGAGAAAAGGTAATGGGATTTTTTTTTAATTCCTGTGTTGGCCAAGGTTAAGGCACCTCTTCTTCTTGACTTACTCAGATAACTTATTAAGCAAACATTCATTTTTTTGATGACAATTTGTGTCATCTCTGTGCCTGGGTAGCCCTGGAGAGATTCTGGAGATACAGATAAAGGCCTGGCCCTCTCTGTGGAATTCTCAGACAAGGGCAGGTATTGACATGCAAATACATGCTATGTGCTGAATAGATGGAGGTGTTCTGGGAGTTGATGGAATAAAGCATCCAACTCTGTTTACAGGTAGGCTGACCTTCCAGGTAAGCCTGTCCTGCTTTCCCTGGGACAGTCCCTATTTATTCCCATTGTTCAACTTATTCATAGCATCCTCTTTGTCCTCAGAAGTCTCCTAGATGGGACAATAAATTATTATGATTGACCAACAGAGAAGTCGTAGAAGACTTTGCAGAGAATGAGATTCAGTATGACACTTGAAAACTACACAAACATCCTCCAGGGTATGGTTACATTTCCAAAAATATGGGGTTACTAACATTGGTTTGATCATTTATTTTTCATTTTATCATGGACTCATAGGCTGGCTTTGGGGGATAAAGGAATTTGGGGACAGACAGAAAATGAGAGGGGTGTTTTAGGCAGGAGACCCAGTGATTGGAAATGTGTGGTTATAGGTCACTGGGGCTGGAGTTTCCATAAGGGAGGCAGTGAGATGGGAGGTGAGAATGAGCACCACATGAGGCCTCATAGTAAAGAGTTTGAATTTATTGCCCAAATATAAGCAGTGAGTAGCATTGAAAGATTGTAAAAGGGAAGGGACATTCTTTACATGATAGGTAGTCCTTGTGAGTGTGAATAAGAGACTGGGGATGGGAGGGGACAGACTTGTCTCAAAGCAAGTGCACTCTGGTACTAACTCAGTAAGAAAAGATGGGAGCTTGGAATTGAATGAATGTTTGAAAATGGGTAAAAGGAACAGACAAAGGTATTTAAGAAGCAGATGGGTAGGAACAGGTGACAGATTGGGAATGAAGAGTGACCAAGGGGGTAAAGGATAAATGCAACATTTCTGGGTATGTCATAGAATCTTCCACTGAGGTGGGGAATCCAGGCATTGGAAGGAAAGGTAATGAACTCAGTTTGGAGTCTATTGAGCTTAGGGTGCTAATGTTCTTCTAGATGGAGTTATACTGAAATTCTAGTCTCAATTACAGAGAAAAGGTTTGGAGTAGAATTATGGGGTTGATCTCGGCTCAGTCATCGTTTTCTTAGAGAATCATTTCCTGATCTCCTTGATGAGGGTGGATCCCTCTATTCTGGCTTCTCACAGATGCACAGTGCATCTTCCTTGTTTGCACTCAAAAGTGAGTGCATCACATTTATCTTTGTGATTCCTACATTGATGTTATCCCCCCACCCCTATCAACTGTAAGGTCCACAAGAACAAAGCTGTATATGTTTTTGATCCTTTTGTATCCCTAGTATATTGACCACACACTTGATGTATGTTTGTTGAGTGAGTGAAAAATTGAATATATGAACGAATGACTAAGTTTTTTTTAAGTGTGGTAGCTGAAGCTATGTGCTTTGCAATGACCTAGGGAAAGTTAGTAGAGGAATAAAACTGAGCAGTGAGTTCCAAGGAACACCTGCCTACCTATAAAGACCATGGATGGGAAAGAATAGTGAAGGAGACTGAAAATTGTGGGCTCTCGAAGAGGCAGAAGAAACCAGCAAGCATAGATAGCATCAAGGGAGAAAAGAGGGCTGAGCAAGAATCATCATGTGGTTGGAATTATTGCAGGAAGATGTAAAATAATACTGAAGAATTCCTCTCAGGATTTGTAATCCTGTTATTAAATAGAAGTACAAAACTTAATCTATGGGAAGATATCAAGCGATGGACCCATAACAGTGTGATGTTATTTTAGTTTGTGCTGCTTTGGTTTGATGTCTTATCACTGTGTTCCAGTTTTCTATGTGGGGATTCTGAGGTCAGCCTTATGTCATTTATGCCAGCACCTGCTGAGGTAATCATCTGAGACCTTATTTTGGGAAGATGAAATAGAATAATGTTCAAGCATTGTGAACTTATGAGTGCATATTGCTCTATAAAGGGGTTAAAGTACTTGAGTGTTTACAGTCTCCTAGAGGCGGCATCATCAACTGTAAAGACACTTTAAATTACAACATTGTAACAAAGGATAGCTAACTGTCTGCTTCCAGAAGCCAGACGCAAGAGCAATGCCATTAAAGGCTTGTAATAAAAATGGAGACTTTTATTGCAGGCTGTGATTATTGCTTGTTCTGTCTCCACTGAGAGAGGCAGGATAGCAGTGGAGGAGGCATATTGTGATGTATTGGAAAGAACCTGGGCTTTGGGTTCAGCAGATTCTGTTCCAGTTCTGACACCTACTAAATCCAGTTTGGTGATCTTGAAAAACAGTGCTAATAATTGATAATATTAATAATATTCAATAGATGCTAACATATTAAGTCCCTGCTCTGTGCTCAGGTGCTTAGTACCTTACATGCATTATCTTCTCCAGTGTTTGTAGCAACACTAAAGGGAACCTACTATTACCTCTGCTTTATAGATAAAGACTAAGATCAGGCCATTATACCCTGACCAAGATCTTATAGCCAGTAAGTGGCGGTGCTGAGACTGGAATCAAGCTTTCCCTCTCTAAAATCAGGATCTTTTAACAATTGACTTCTGGCCAATTCTGTTTTCTTCATACTCTCTTCCCCTTTCTGCCACATTCCCTTTCCCTGACCATTTGCTTCTTTTTGAAGTAAATCTCAGACGTTACATCTTCTTGCCTGTATATACTAAATTATATTTCTAGAAGATAAGGCCTTTTGTTTTAACACAACCACAGTATCATTATTGTCATGCCTAAAAAACTTTAGCAATAATTTGTTCATATCAAATATCCAGTCAGAAAACAATTTTTTTCCTTATTGGCCCATAATATTTTTTTAATGGTTAATCTGTCGCGTTCAGGATCCAAAGAATTTCCATAATCGTTTCCAAGACACATCTATCTTATATTTATAGGCTTCCTTTCTCTATTTTTCCCTCTTCTTTTTCCTCCCTAGCATTTTCTTGTTGAAGAGATGGGGATTTGTCTTAGAGGATTCCTTGTGCTCTCTGTTGAGTGCATCGTCTTTGTTGCTCGCACTCTCTCACTTACTCTATTTCTGGTAAACTGGCAGTTTGAGCTTACCCACCTAGTTTGGCAGGAGACATCATTGAACGAGTCCTACAGCAGACCATGGGAGGTCTGCTCCATGCCTTTGTGTTTCTTCTTTAGGGATGTTAAGACTGATGACTGGATTAAGGAATTTCTGCTCCATCTTTCCATTACAAAGTTTCCCGTGCTTTTCAAAAAACCCTTATGGTTATTGTTTAGATCTATTTTTTCAGTGAGGGTTGTAAAGTGAGGATATGCTGTCATCCTTTCTACATTGATTAGCTTGGATTTTTCTATCAAGAAGAAATTACACCAATTATTTGGTTACCTCAGGTTGTAGGTTTGTATCAGAAAATAAATGCAGAGTTTCATTCTCTTGAAATAATATTTAGAATAATGAGTTGATTTTCTAGCATCTTTCAAGACAACCAATGATTGTCTGGTGTGATTATGTTTCAATACTTTGTAGCTATTCCTTTTGAAGGTCAAAGTATCTTGGGCCCAGAATTTTTTAAAAAACTTATCTTTGGACCCTTATCTTCCCTCTCCCTCGCTAAATGTCTCTGGGGGGAATAGAGCACAAGGGACTGTGGTGATGGTTCATGGGTGAATCGGTGGTGGGTAACCTATGGGAAATACACAATAATGTAAAAGATATAAATAAAAAAATAAGAAAATAACAATGACAAAAAAAAATCTCACTCTCAAAAAAAATTGTCTTTGGTCTGTGGGAGACTCTTTAAATTGGGTCTCAATCCTTTTTACATGGCTATAGTAGTCTTTGATGCTGTTTTTACTGAGGGTGGTCCTCAGGAAAGGGGAGTGTCCCAGGTTCCCTGCCGTATCCAAGGGAGGGTGGAGCTGAGCATGAAAGATAAGAAGCTGGAGAAGAGAGAAGGAAACAAAGAAACAACAGAGAAAAACAGAGAAGGAAGGAGCAGGATGGAGGCCAGAAGAGGCACAAGGAACAGAGAGACGTGAGGAAGCTGCACTGGCCTGGACTGATTGAAACAGACGTGGGTGAGAGACCCTTGGGGAGGTGACAATGGCAACGTTGATCTTGATCTTGATTTTCCTCCCAGAATTGTCTGGCTGTTTCTGACCCTTTTCTAAGGGTCCCTGCCAAAAGGTGTTTTAGACTTGTGGCAGGCTTTTGGGCCATGCTTTGGGCCAATCCTATTTGGGTGGACTTTTGCCCACGAGGTGATGGGTAACTTTGGGTGCTTAGTTTAGAAACTATATTCTCTGTCTTTTCTGTATTATCACACTAATTGTATTAAAGTTTCTTTTCCACTTAAGGTGTTATATGTTTTGTCCTGATGCAGCGGATGGCAGAACCTATTTAGAACGGGCAGGTTTGGGGTTCTGGAGTTCCCCTCTCTCTCCCCTGTAAAGGATTAACAAGATATTTCAGATTTACCTTGTACTTTCCCTGTCTCAGGTCTTTTTAGTGGTAAATGGTATTTAGAAACTACAGTATGGACTTAGGGGTTCTTCTCATTGTCACTGGGTTATTTATTGTTTCTAGGTCTTTTCCAGTAGATAGAGTGAGAAAAAAATATATGTTTGTATATCTAACTAATGAGATACAGATATACACACGTGTCTAGGTATGTCTTTGTGTACATACACATGTGTGATGTGTATATATCATGTGCATATGTACTTATTCCTATTTAATGTAGAAGGCTTATCTTTTCATCTTACCTCTAGGAAAAAGGTAGTAAACTCTATTTCTGCACGATTTTTCTTCTTTGCACTTAGTGCATTTCAGAGCTCACCCTGGAATTAGAAAAAAAGATTTCTTAATGTATTTTACAACTGTAGAGACTCCGTTGTATAAATACACCAAACCAAATCAGTCCTTTTGGATTTATGGTTGTTTCCAGTCTTTTGGTCTTACATTGTAGTGGGAGTGATTTGTTTTTATTGGTTGGGTTTATTTGCAAACCAAACATAAAGCCTGAACTGAAAGGTTCTCTCCTTTTTTTTAAACTAAGGGGACAGCTGAGTGAATGAACAATGCTACAGTGAATAGCCTTTTGAATATTTATGTTCATATTCTTGCCAGTTTATCTTTGCGATAGATTCCTAGAAGTGGAATTGTTGGGTCAAAGGATAAATACATTTGCAGTTCGCTGGATGTTACCAAAGTCCCTTCTGTGGGTGTTGAGTAATTTTGGGTTCCCACGAGCAGAGAAGGAGAGTCCTCTTACCCCACAGTTCTAGTTATGTTGTAAAAAACCTTTGGGTCTTTGCCATCTGAATGGAGAGAAATAATACTCTAGTGTAATTTTAATTTGCATCTCTTATTATGAGCCAGCTTAAACTCCTTTTCATATTTTTAAAGACCATTTGCATTTCTTTTTCTGTGAACTGCCTTTTCATATTTCTTGCCCATTTTTATAGGATTATTGCTCTTTCCCCTCTTTATTTTATGAAACTTACTATATAGAGGGGTATCATCCCTAATACTTGACCATTTTTTTCCCAGTTTATCTTTTGTCTTTTTCTGATTATGGTTTTATAAAGTTTTTTTCTTTGATATAGTCAGTTTTATCGGTTTTTTTTCTTTGAGTTTTTTTCTTGATTTTGAGTCATAATGCATAAAAAATTTCCTTCCAGGTTGGAGGACAACACTGTCCCATCAAAACATAATATGAAGAACATGCATAATTTTTAATAGCCACATTAAAAAAATAAAAGGTAGCATTCATTTAATATCTTTTATTTAACCCCTAATAATATCTTTTAGTTATTTAACATGTTGACTGTATTACCATTTCAGTAATTCATATTTAAAATCATCATTTAGATATTTCACAGGTTTTTTTTTTATGCCAAAATTTTAAGAGCTGATGTGTCTTATATTATAGCACATCTCAATTTGGTCACTAAATTTCTATTGTAAATACTTGATCTCATACATACTTAGATTCCATAAAATTTGTATTTGAAAAAGTAATCTCACATAACAAATTGCAAAGGTAACTAAAAGTTTTCCAATATCTGAATTGAGAACCAGTTTTTAAATCTCAATTAAAATTCATTGAAATAACTGAAACTGCAAATTCAAGTCCCCATTCCCACAAGCAATGCTATAAGTGTTCAGTGTCTGCTGTGGGTGTTGACTTCCATTCAGGCAGCACAGTAATAAAGAGATTCACCCATATTTTCTTTTGTTGCTTGTATGGTTTTTCCGTTAACATTTAAATTTGTAACCCATTCGAAATTTATTTTGGTGTTGGGTATGGATAATGGATCCAGATTTCTCTTCGCTCTACATGGCTATCTGGATGTTACAAACCACTTATTAAAAAGTCCATTTTTTCCCCACTTATTTGAAACATGTCCCACTCTATGCTTAATTTGCATGAGTAATTAATTGGTTGTATTTTTGCATTTTCTGTTCTGCTGATCTGTCCCTTCTTGTTCATTAACTCACTCTTTTAAGTATAGAGGCATTATAGTATGTTTTAATATTAAAATCATGATGAAATATATATTCATTACTTACAGGATTGGCAAATGCTGTCAGCATCAAGCACTGGACAACGATGTAGTGTAGAGGGACTATGCATGTGATACGGGTGACAACATAAGATGGTGTAGTGCTTTTGGAAAGAAGTTGGGGATGGCTTGTAAAATGGCCCCTTGATACCCTTAGCATGCAGGGCACCAGCACAGGGTAGCAGAGCAGATCACAAGCCTAGAGTGGGCACATTTTGTAATTCTAGTATTGTCATTTCCTGTATAAGTTGGATTTTAAAAAATGTTGGGAAGCCATGGCTAGAGGAACTCTCACACGTTTGTAAAAATGCTCATAACACACCATTTGTGATGCAAACCTTGGAAATAACCTGTATGTCTAAAATAGCATATTGAATAAATTGTGGTGCAAGTTATTCAATATACATCTGTGTACCAGTCAGTAGGGATGACTCTCACAAGCATACTATTGAATGGAAAAGTAAAGGTGTGATTCCATTTATGAAAAGTTTAAAAAGTGCTAAAATAAGGGAGCATGTTGTTTAATGATAGATTAAATTCACATGTGGAAAGACTGAAGAAAAGCCAAAGTACTAAGATAAAAGGCAGTAGGATGGTGGTTTCTTCTGAGGATGAAATGGGCTATATGTGAGACTTTAGTAATGTTCTGTAAGGAGGGACAGAGACACTTATTTTGCTTTATCCTTTAAATTTTCTGAGGTATGTTATTGTTTCATAATGAAAGAGACAAAACACAACAATAAAAGTCCAGACTTAGGGATAGGGTAGCTAAAACTCAAGTACTTAGATTTATGCTTGAGAAAAACTTCTGTTAGATGTGAAGCAGTTGGCAGTTTTTTGTCTAGTGGCAATGATGCTTTAATTGGTTGTAAGAAAGAGTGAAGACAGAGATTTGCTTTAAGTGTCTGGGTCGAGCAGCAAAAAATATGTTTTATTGCGTGGTGAACACTGAATGATCACCAGGTACAACTTCAGGTAGAGTCATGGGTTCTTTGCCACTTAAGTGACTTTGTACCATTTGTGCAAAATATCATCTTGGCCAACTTTTTAAAGTTTATTCAGAAAGAAGCCTTTTGATAGGATAACATCACAAATAGCAGACTTTTTATCAAGACTTTTATTGAATGCCATGTACCAGATGCAAGTATGTATGTTAACTCATTTAATCTGGGTAGTTCTATGAAGAATTTGAAATGACCTCCATGTTGCAAATGAATAAACTGATATTCAGAGAAGTTAAGCTACTCACCCCAAGTCACACAGCACACATGTTATAGGATTTTCATGAAGTTTTGTCTGGCCCCCAATCCCACCTTCCCAACTTCTATTCCAGAATATCTTTTAAGAATTTCAGATGCTAATCTAACCTTTTGTTTACTGGAGACTCATCCTAGAAAGTTAATATTTATATCCTTTGAGTTTGCTTCTCTTGAGTAACCAGTTAATCTCTACCGTCTATAGGATTACGTCCTTTCATAGACTTGGTAGCCATAGAAATCCGATTGGCATCCGATTGGCTGGACATTATGAGACTGGCCAGCGTTTCTGTTTGTTTTCTAACATGAAGCCTTCCTCAGATTTCTATCCTCAGGATTTGCCTGAACCCTAAAACTTCTATACTTCTGTAAAACCTCTGCAGCTCATTTTCACTTTTTGCATTAAGGTTATATGACTCTCCAATTCATCAAAATCATAAAACCGTTTTTTTCTTGCTTCTTTAAAGATTACTCTATGTGTCCCAAATTGTGATACTTATCAGCATTGAAACTTATTCCCTAGTCTTTTAGCTAAGTGCTAAGTCAGGATTTGACATGTTATTATCAGACCCAGCAGTACTTATTATGCATTGAAGTTACATCATATTTATCTTCAGAATTCCCATTCCTACTCACTACCTTTCTTTCCACTGGTATTTGCCGAGAGAGCACAGCTAGCAGAGGGTAAGGTGGGGAAGGAACATTCAAATGAGCACTTGGTTGCTAAGGAACCTGGCTTCCTTGGGAAGTGTGACTTCTCAACGTTTTGTGGAAGATGGCAGAGATACTTGGAATCTCTGTCCTGTGTAGCACATTCCTCTTTAGACTAGTGCCCTTCAGCTTGGAGCTAACAAGCTCCTAAAGAGACTCATTATCTTTCTCTGGGAACCATTAAACTTGTTGTTTGTATAGAGTAAATGTAGCAAAAATTGTTTCCAAACCCAAATGGAAGGTCAACCTAAAGTAAAGATGGTGAATCCCAGCTCATCTCCTAATCTCTAACATGTGTGCCTTTCCCAGCCTTTGGAGGATAGTTTATATAATGCTACTAAGTCATCTTTATACCTTTCTTCTGTTTTCCTTATATTTGAGTCTCTACCAAGTTTGCTTTAGGTTCAGATGACAAGAACAATACTCTTACTTTCATCTAATCTCAAGTGAGAGTTTTGTGATACTTTTGTGAAGGTAAAAATCCTTTGCAAGTGTTTTGATTTTTCACTTCTTTTAGGTATCACATATTTCAGACTCACCAAGTTCAAAATGAACCAAATAGAATTAAGTAAACTCCTATAATTAGCAAGGAAGTAAAATGAGTACATCCAGAAATGAAATGCATCTGAGACTCGTGCTGGTTTTTCCACTACTTGATTAGATCTGTAATAATGACTCAGTTGTGTATGTGGGGGGGCGGTTTCTTGTTTGGATTTCAGATGTTGTCACAGTCACAAAATGCGGGACACAGTGAGGTAAGGGAAGAGAAGAAAAAGAAGTGCTGATGCTTACATCAGCTCTTATTCTTTGGAAAGTAGAATTTATATTAGAACTTGTGGCAGGTTCCTGGTTAAGTGGCAAAGAGGATCAGAATGATGAGGGAAATTCAGCTGGGCTAGTAGCACTGCTTGGCTTTTTCACACAGCCTGAAGATAACCTTGTCATTTACAGAAATACATTCAGACTCTGTTTTCCTGATTGCTCCTTTTGGGGACTATTCAGGAAAAACTTGAACTTTTCTCTCTTCCATTGTGCTTTCATAAGCCAGCTGCGTGTGTATGAAAGAGTGAGGGACACTTGTAGAAGCTCTGATCAACATTTGGATGGTTTATGAAATTAAGTAGATTTTTTTCAGCCTCTCCACATTCTCCCCCATCCCTTTTTCTCTATGGGCTGGAGTCTTTGAGTTGGAACAAACCAGTTTTTAACACTTTACGTGTCTAAAATGAACGGGGAAAATGGTACTTCCCACATTTGAGTAAACATATGACTATAGTTGATAGCATTTTTTTTTGTTGTTATTGAGGTAATATTGGTTCACATCATTGTTTTTAATTTGGGAGTATAGCACCCCCTCCCCCTTCAAGTGTTATTCCCATAGTGCACCCACCACCAAAGCACCTATGATCCACCACCTTAGTCCATTGTGCTCCCTCCCCACCTTCTTCTTAGAATCCTCACCCCTCCCCCTCTGATTCCTTGATTATATATTCACTTTCCTAGAGTTAGTTTTAAACTTTGGCTTTATTATTACTTTGTTCAGTTTCTCTATATTTCACTTATAAGTGACACTATTCAGTATTTGTCTTTCTCCTTCTGGCTTATTTTGGCTTATTTACTTATCATAATTCCTTCCAGCTCCATCCTGGTTGCCACCAATGGCATGACTTTGTCTTTTTGATTGCTGAGTAGTATTCCATTGTGTCTTAGTATATTGGGTAGCGTTTAATATAAAAAAAATTAGAAAACTTCCCAGAAAAGATCTTCTTTCTAAGCTAAACAGAATTTCCTCAGCCTCCATCAGTGCCCCCCACCCCGACTTAGTGTGCCCTTGTTAACAGATGCGTGCATGCTGGTTCATAGCCACAAACACCATTTTTCCTCTGGAGTAAATAAATTACATTGTTTTGGGTTATTTTGATAGCAACTGTGATACATCTCTTACCTGCTTACCTTTGAAGCATCATACTGTTTTTTTGTTTTGTTTTGATTTTTTAAAGATGGGGCAGGGCAGATAGGCACTAGGTTATTTAAGAAAATGGTACCTGGTTCTTTAACAAATCACTCACAGCTATTGGGATGCCAAATGGACATTATATTTGAAATGGCTATCTTTTTGTCAGCTGTAAAGAAGCATAAATAAAAGGTTGTATTTCTTCATTGCACTGTTAACCATGATAAGGTCATGATAAATGGTTTCTGGAGTCTGGATTTTGCAGAGCACGGGCACATAGCAGATGTTCTAAGGGATGTCAGCTGAGGAGGAGAGCCATAACCTTTCATTCTCAGGATTTAGAAACCATCAGGCCACCACAGGGAGTCTAGGTTCTCATTTTCACTTTTTACTAACTTAGGTCTTTGTACCTAAGCCAATCAACATACGAAAGAGGCAGTTGGAGATTTTATAACCCAATGATGATAATACTGAGATTGGACTGCTAAGAGTGAGAAAAGTGTCCTAAATAGAAATTGTAGCAGTTCAGTATTTCCTTGTAGAAATACTGTGTACTCAATGTACTTGGTAATATATTAGAATTGCTCTATTAAAACTGGAATGTTTGTGTTAATATTGTAACATCACAATGGGGAATGGTTTATTTTTGTTGATGGTAGTTTATTTGCAAATCAAACATAAAGCCTAAACTGGAACATTATTTTTCATTAACTAGACAGACAGCTGAATGAACAGAGAAGGGTAGGTGCATTTATTCTGCTGCAGCAGCCCTTCTGGGTGGGGAGAATTTGTGCTTGTTGGCAGGCCCTGCCCCCAAAGAGACTTATGTATCTGAACAGTGAGACCCACTCCATCAGTGAGAAATGACAGGACTGCTGGACTTCATATGCCTTGATTTTTTTTCCCACTCATCATTCATTATTTTTAACCCTGGTCAACAAAGGATGATTATTTGGGGCATTGACTGGGGCCTGGAGTTTGGCTAAACCAAACTATAAGTGAAAATGTTTATCATCAAGGTGGAATTTTTGTTGCTAGGTTTGTGAGAAATGAGGAGTGCCTGGTAAGCACATGGAAATAGGAGTCCCTGAGCCCCTCCATAGGCTGACCATGCAGGCCTGTGCTCCCTCAGCCTTTGCCATCCTTTGGGGACAGTCTGACATTTGACAGAGCTATGGTCAGCCTGGTCAGGTTTCCTCACCTTTTTTTTCCTTGCATCCAAATCTGATGAAGTCTCCTGCATAACAAAAATGGCCAATGAGGTTCCTTTTATTTAATTCCTACAATGCTCCATCAGAAAATTCCAGAACAGAGTCTGCACCCTCACCACTGGGCTGCTCTCTCAGTGCCCGGATGGGTTTGGATGTCAGTGTTCTTTCTAGCCAAGACTACCACCACTTACCAGCAGAGAAGGTGAAATATGGGTAGTTTACAATATTTCCAACTCCTGTTCACTCCCTCTCCCCCCATTTCTATTCAGTTTTCAAAGAAAGTTTCCTTCAGCATGGTATCTTTAAGTGTTGAGATGACCTCAAGCCAGCTGTTGGCTAAACTTGCTGTAGTTTCTTCTTGGCTCAGGTGAGTTGCAGCTGAGGGGTCAGAAATATGCTTTCTTTGTATTTTCCAGTGAGGGAGCTCTTGTGCAGGAACTGAGGCTTATCTTCAACCATTTGAGGAAAAAAATTACCTCACATCATTGGGGAGGAATAAATGAAATGAGGTAGCAGGGAAATGTGTGTGGGGTGTGGAATGTGGACTTGGGGTGGGGGCTAGGGAGGCAGGTTCCAGGAAATAATCTGCTGATGCATTTTTAACACAATCCCCTTTTCAGGTGTTCTCCTGCACTAAAGGGATTCATCATGGATCTTGGTGAATGAAAGCAAAAACTGTAAGAAGAAAGTGATTTAATCACATCACTGTCCTGGTCTTGCACAAATAACACTTTATAGGCCACCAATTAATAATTCCTTGCAAAGCGAGGATGTGGCCCCCAGCTTTGAAGCTCAGTAGCTCATTTTTGGGTTCACAGCAGGCTTGGACAAATATATGTAGAAAGTTCTTAAATGTTATGGTGACTCCAGGGGCTTGGGAGTTCCTTGTTTCTTTCCCCTTCTCTCTGGGTTCCTGAGTGATATCTGACAGTTTTAAGCTGTCCTCTTGGTTGAGTTTGCCCTTTTTTATGCCCTTTCTCAAGTTGCACTGCAGAGTAATAGCAATAGGAGACAATAAAATTGTTTCTGTATATTTGTCCAATGGCAGGTAAAGACAGCAGAATGGGGATAAAGTATGAAAAACTGGCCAACTTCTGATTAATGAAAGTCATAGATGATGGAGTAGGGATAGTAGGAATGTTATTCTTTCAATGAAGTAGAAATAAAATATTGTTAAATTTTAACATACTATCTAATCTGCTATAAGATTTTTATTTAAGAATGTGTTGTTCTGGCCAGCCAGAACAGTAAGAAAAAAATAATTATATTAGAAAAGATCTGTAAATAGTTTATGTAAGAAATATGACTTTGGAAGGAATCTGCTGATATGTATACCTGTGTTTGGATAGATAAAGACATTTCTGGAAGTCTTGGGAGGGAGGATTATGCTATGGTAAAGCATATTTTTCAGGCAGATCTCTTGGATTTTATGCTTTCATCAAAACTTTTGAACATGTTAAATGATTTTGACCAAATTTGTATTAGTACAACATATATCTAGATTTTACCAGTGGTTTGGTGTGTGGTGTTTGTAAAACAATGAGAACCCACTCATTTCCAAATGGATGTATTTCTGTAAATTGAAATGCAATTTATGAATTTTATGTGGGTAGAGGTGGCTAATGGCATATGACAGTAATGAATGAGAACTTGTGGTCAGTTCTCAGATTTTCCTCTAATAAATACTTAGAATTAATTTTATATGACATAATGAAATGTTAATTCTCCAAAAATACTGAATTTCCGCATTGACTGTAGTAGTTTCTTTCAAACAATTCAAAAATCCTACAGAGATAACGTAAATATCTGCAAATTGGCGAAAATCCTCCATTGAGCCTATTTTGTTGCCTTTTGTGTTTCAATATATAGAGAAGTTTAAATTTGAATATATGTGGCGTATGGGAAGCTTGTGATCAGATACAGGAACCCCTAAGGTCACATCCAGCTTTTAAATTTTGGCTTTCATCAGGCTTGAAAACCTGCTGACTACTCTAGAAGACTCTTCTGCAAATGAACTAGGAGGCCTTGCTCCTTTATTCATGAGTGCAAAATAATTAAGGATATTCCTCTATTCTTTACAGTAAATTGTGGCTACTAGAAACTTTTCATGCTACTTTCAAATTAGGGTGTGGAGAGTTTCAAGGCCATCTTTCTTAAGCCGTCAGAAGTAAAGATATTGTTTATGTGCATTTATCTTAAAATGCCTCATCCTGAGTTTATTATGAATAATTACCAGGTTCTGTAGGTTATTTCAGTCATAAAGTAAAATTTCTCTTCAGTCCATTAAGCTCACCTCACAATGTTCCAGACCTGGATGCAAGTATTCAAACTTATCTGATGTACTCCTTGTGCTCATAGTAGAGTTGGATATCTAAAGTTATGCTGAGATGACTGCATATTTAGAAACTACTTCATCTAGTTGCTTATCATCAAATGAAATTTGGAAGAGAGTTGGGATAAATTTACTGCACCACTCTGTCTGTCTTTGAGGTAGAAATATAGCTTGGATTCCATACCATGGATAATATAGGTGGGTGTTTTTTATTTTTAAAGATTTATTTATTTATGCATACAAGAGCTGGGGTGTAGGCCAGAGGTGCAGGGGTAGAAGTGTTTGAGGGCATTCATCATAGACAGAGCGGGGAGCAGAATAGGCAGGTTGACTGAAATACACTGCTGAGGTGGGTGAGACTGAAGAGGTCTTCTGTGCCATGTGGCTTAGCTCCCTGACCAGAGATCGAACTCATGATGCAGTGACTGGTGATAACTTGATAGCTCTGAGACTTAACCCCTGCGCCACCAGGGAGGACCTAGTGGGGTATTTTTTATACCCTGTGTTTTTTGTTTATTTTACTGCCCAAACTCTCACTTTTCAGTACTCCTGTCAGATACAACAAGGATTTCTGAGAAAACAATGAAGCGAGGTTTAATTACCACTCAAAAGTAAACAGCATCGCCACCTACCATAAAGGCAGGCGAATGTCAGTCGATCAGCCTTGGGTTTGCTTGTGTCAGGACTGGAGACATAAATGACAGACTCAAGGTAGGTGGACACATCTCTCTGTTTGAGACTGTCCTCATGAGTCTGGATGTGGCTGGCTCTCTCTCCACCATAGATGACAGATAATGCTGCAGGGGATCTTGGGTGTGATTAGGGAAGAAGTGAGAGGGTGTCAGCTTTGCTCTTAAACCTGGAACCTGGTAAAGAAACCTCTCTGTCCTTGAAGATAGGACTCAAGAGTATGTATGTGTTACCATGTCTTTAAGTCTTTTTTTCCACCAATGCTTTGCAGAGAAGTCAAAGGAAATACAAAAAGAGGAGTCTCAGAGTCAGAGACCAGGATCATGCGCAGGACCTCTGCCTCACGTGTGCCTGTTTTACTGAAAAAAAAAAAAAGTGGCCTTATGTACACATTGATGTTGCTTTCCTTCTATTGGCCATTGTGTACCTGCTTGTGTGATTATTAACAATAACCTCAAGAGGATATATATACTAAGAGATTTTTGGGGACAGAATAAGTGACTTAAGAACTTCCCTACAGCCCAGCACTGGATCTAGAAGTTAATAAATCCATTCCACATAAGTGCATGGAGAATTAATTTGATTTTAGACCCCAGGAAAACCCTTTTTAGACTGCTTCTGTAAGAGAGGGTTAATATCTCTTCTGAAGAATGACAAGTCCATGGAATCCCCATAGACCTCTGGTTTCTAGGAATACTGTGTTAGTAGACACCAAAGCTTGACCATGTACACTTGAACTAAGCCCTCAATGGAAAAAGTGACAATAGCAAGGCAAAATCAGGAAGTCTAACCAAACCATGGTTTTCCTGGAGCTCTTCCTGCATATTGATTCCCAATTATTTGAGATGATGTATTTCCTTACTGAATGTTCCAATTCTGTGCTCTGTTTGATACACTTCATTTAGTGTTCTAGATTGATTTGCTTTTTGTTGATATTGTTCTTTTGCTAAAACCTGGTAAAACTATTTGTAAGTTTATTGGTTCTTTTGGCCACTATTTATATGATGCTTTCTTTCTTTCTTTCTTTTTTTTTTAAAGATTTTTTTTTAATTTTTTTATTTATACATACAAGCTGGGGTACAGGCCAGAGGTGTGGAGAGGCGAGAGGGTTCACCAGAGACGGAGCGGGTAGCAGAACAGGCAGATCAGAAATACACTGCTGAGGGGAGCAGCGGGCAAGGCAGGAGAGGTCTGCCGCACCATGTGGGATTCTCCCCGGCCGGGCGTTGAACTCGCGTCGCCCCTGCCGACAGCTCCACAGCGCAGCGCCCAACCTCTGCACCACCGGGGAGGCCCGATGCTTTCTTTCTTAACCTTTATGGAGGGAAAGCAAAGCACCTTTATTTCCATTTCATTTTTCAAACTTTGAGGCAGTTTGTTTCAGGCCAGAAGACCTGACTGTTGGACTGGCCACATATATGAGTCAGGGTTCCTGCCTTCTTGAAATTTTAATTTTCAAAATGATGAGATGTACATTTCTATTCCTACCTCCCACCCAGACATGGCACTGTTCTGGGCACTGGAGAGAGAGAAGTGAATGTTATCAATAGGTGAAATGGTGAGAAAATTCAGTGACAATTTACTGCCATTGAACTATTGAAATGAGACAGATTCTGAAAGCAGTTCAGAAAGAATAATTTCAAATGTATGTGAACAGCCCTCTTCATCATGGTCCTGGAAGAGATGGGCATGAGTTGGTATTCTTTATGTTTGTAAAGAACATTGCCTAGCAATGAGTAGACAAGGGCCCTCACTGCTGGTTTTGCTACTCACTAGCCTTGCAACCTTGAAAAAATCATGTTGCCTCTTTGGATCTGTTTTCTTGATTCATCACCGGATGAAGGTCTAAATGAGTTTTCAGACTTTGGTGCATATTAAATTCACCTGGGAATCTTCTTGAAACAACAGTTCCTGGACTTTACCAGCAGGTTATCTGTCAAAGTAGGTCTAGGGAAGGAGCCCAGTAATTTACTTTTTACATGTGTTCTCTCTGATGGAAGTGGCCAGTGGGTCACACTGTCAAAAATACTGGTGTAACCATGCACAAAAACCAACTCAAAATGGATAAAAGACCTGGATGTAAGACCCGAAACCATAAAATTTATAGAAGAAAATATAGGCAAAACTCTACATGGTATACATCTCAGCAAAATCTTTAAAGACACATCCCAAAAAGTGAATGAAGTCAAGGAAAAGATAAACAGATGGGACTACATCAAACTAAAAAGCTTCTGTACAGTAAAAGAGACAATAATCAAAACAAACAGACACCCTACTAATTGGGAGAAAATCTTTGCACACAATACAACCAATAAAGGACTGATAACTAAAATCTACAAGGAGCTCACACAACTCAACAAAAACAAAGTCAATAAGCCAGTCAAGAAATGGGCGGAAAAGCTAAAAAGACACTTTTCCAAAGAAGAAAAGCAAATGGCTAACAGCTATATGAAAAAATGTTCAACATCACATATAATCAGGGAAATGCAAATCAAAACCACAATGAGATACCACCTCACGCCAGTGAGAATGGTGCACATTAAAAAAACAGGCAACAACAAATGCTGGTGAGGATGTGGAGAAAAAGGAGGAACTCTTCTACACTGCTGGTGGGAATGCAAACTGGTCCAACCACTGTGGAAAGCCATATGGTGTTTCCTCAAACTAATAAACGTGGAGCTACCATACGACCCAGCAATACAACTTTTGGGAATATACCCAAAGGACACAAAAACACTAATTCAAAAGGATACATGCACCCATATGTTCATTGCAGCACTATTTACAATAGGGAAGGTATGGAAACAACCCAAATGCCCAAAAATAGATGATTGGATCAAGAAGATGTGGTACATACACACAATGGAATACTATTCAACATTCAAAAAAGATAAACACATGCAATTTGCAGCAACATGGATGGAACTGGAAGAGATCATGCTCAGTGAAATAAGCCAAAAGGAAAAAGAAAAATATCGAATGGTCTCACTTATAACAGGAATATAGGGGGACCAAATGCAAAAGCGACAATCAGTGAGAGAGGGGGGAGGACTGTGGCTCAGAACGGGGGAGAAGGGAGCACAGGGGACTATGGTGACGGTACACGGGTGAATTGGTGGTGGGAAACCTACGGGGAATATACAGTAATGTAAAAGACATAAATAAAAATAACTTTAAAAAATACTGGTGTAGGGCAGTGTTTTCCAAGATGTTGGAGATGAACCATTAATGAGTTCTGATATGAATTTAATAGATTTTGAAAGACTTTTAAAAATTTAAATAGAAGGGAAGAGAAAATATCAGAGGCCTCATGAGCAAAGATGAGAATTTCATGAGAAATCTACAGTCTACATTTTTAGGTGTTTCTTTCAACAGCACCCCACTGCCAGGAATCACTGGGACTGTTAGGCCTACTGAGTGACAATGGACATAACATTTATCATTTTCCTGTGGCACTGGTATATCAAGAAGGTGAATTTACTGGGGTAGAATTTTAATACTTATGGTGCCTCCCAAATGTTCCCAAGATAGAGGGGTTCATCCCGCCATTTCAGGCAAAATTTTTCTTAGTAGCATTAGGAAGCAGGAAGAAAATCCTAAGTCTTCTCCTCAGGTATGTAATAGGAAACCTGCTTTCATTTATTGAGAACAACTTGGATAATATAAAATTAACAGCCCTGGGCCAAAAATATTGTCAGTGATAAAGCTACATCTCTCCACAGCAGCAAATTTTCATCTTAAAGAGATGGTTTATTGGAAGGCTATCTAGAACGTTCCACCTAGCAAACTGAACATCTTTCTCTGTCTGCTAAGTATTTGCTCAGTAAATATCTTTGAGATGAATGTTCTCTAAAGCCACTTCAATTCTAAAATGCTAAATAAATAAGTAAGACTTTCTTTTCAATCAGTTACTTGTCCCTTGAAGGAATCAAATGTTTTAATGCTTTTTTTCATCATGTGAATTATTTTAATTTATGAGAATGACAACTGGGCAAGGATAAAATTTTGTGAAAATTAATCAAAATGTTAGATTGGGAGGCAGTTGACTGAAACCTTTAATTAAATTACACACACACACACACACACACACACACACATACACACACACACACACACGTCCAAATGGTAAACATCGTTCTCAGAGTAGTTTTAGTGATTTTGCACTAATTCTAACATTCTTGCCATTACTTCAAAGTAAATGAAAAGCAAGAATATTCATTAGCAAACTCTGAACATTTTTTGATTTTTGCCTTCTGAGTTAGGCTGTGTTCCTCACAGGAAAACCAGTTTCATGACCCTAATGGTCTCACCTCATTTTTATGAAAAACAGTGTAACTTAACATGATTACCCACCTCAGTTGGCGAGCATGACTCTCAGTCCTTGCTAGTTGCTTCCCAGAATCAGTCTTCAGAGAATGACAACTTACTGTCACAGAACTGCTGAAATGGGACAGACTCTGAAGGCCATTGAGAAACTAGAGTTTGAAACATATTGGAACAACCCTCATCATCATGTTACTGCAAGAAGCACTAATTTCTAAAGGTGATCTCTCTGAAACATCAGTACTTTTTTTTTTCAAAGATTTATTTATTTATGCGTACAAGAGCTGGGGTGTAGGCCAGAGGTGTGGGAGGGTGAGAGGATTCACCAGAGACAGAGTGGGGAGCAGAACAGGCATACTGACTGGAAAACACTGCTGAGGGGAGCAGTGGGCAAGACAGGAGAGGCCTGCTGCGCCAGGTGGGACACTCCCTCACTGGGGATTGAACTCATGCTGCAGTGGCTGCCGATAGCTTCGTAGTGAAGAGACTTAACCCGTTGCGCCACCAGGGAAGCCCAACATCAGTACTCTTTTTTTTTTTTTTCTGTGTTTATGTGCTCATAAGAATATGAATTAATTTGTCAGACCATGCTTCTTACTTTCAATTTTTTTTTTATTTTTTGTATATATTTTTATTGTTATTTATGTCTTTTACATTTTGTATTCCCCTTGGGTAACCCACCACCACTTCACCTATGATCCATCTCCATGGTCCCTTGTGTCCTTTTCTACTCCATTTTGTGCCCTTATCCTCCCCTACCCCCACCCACTGAGTGTTTCTCTCCTATTTGGTTTCCTTATAGTCCTGTTATAAGTGAAACCATTCGATATTTTTCTCTTTCTTTCTGGCTTATTTCACTGAGTATGAGCCCCTCTAATTCCATCCATGTCACTGCAAATAGCATGTGTTTATCTTCTTTGAATGCTGAATAGTATTCCATTGTGCATATGTACCACATCTTCTTGATCCAGTCATCTAATTTTGGACATCTAGGTTGCTTCCATACCTTTGCTATTGTGAACAGTGCCGCAGTGAACATACGGGTGCATGTATCCTTTTGGATTAGTGTTTTTGTGTCCTTTGGGTTGATTCCCAAAAGTGGTATTGCTGGGTCGTATGGAAGTTCCATTTTTAGCAATTTGAGGAACCACCATACAGCTTTCTACAGCTTTCCATAATGGTTAGACCAGTTCACGTTCCCACCAGCAGTGTAGAAGAGTTCCTTTTTCTCCACATCCTTTCCAGCATTTGTTGCTGCCTGTATTTTTAATGTGTGCCATCCTCACAGGTGTGAGGTGGTATCTCATTGTGATTTTGATTTGCTTTTCCTTCATTATAAGTGACCAACATCAGTACTCTTAATGCAAAATTTCTGAAACATTTGTCTTCAAATTTGGTCACACTTAGTTGATGTTGATTGACAGGTCGCCAGTGAAGGGTCTGGGGAGAGGGAGATTGGAATTAGACCAGTTAACCAGCGACAGGGCCTTTGTGGGCCCTGAGTGAATGAATGAAAGTCACTTTTTTCTTTTTACGGGGCATGCTGGTATTCCTGGTGATTTATATTCCACCTTCCTGTTTGGGGCTCAGCTTCACCCTCTAGGCTTGAACCTGAGGGAGGTTGGGAGGGAAGGGTGTAAGGCAGGGCATGCTATAGGCTAGATGGATTACCACCCAAGTCCTTTCCAGTGAAAAGAAAAGCCACATATAAAGAATATGGCCTTTTCTTGCATAAGGGAAAAGAGTCAAAATTTAGAGCTGCTTCCATAGCGACAATGCTATTTTTCCAAGTACGGTTAGAGCTTAAGTACACCCCTCCCCCAAAGACATCCATGTGTCAGGACAGCTCCCAGTGGTTATGGAACACTTGTGAAGGCTCTTAATTACAATTTTTTCCCTCAGGGATGACCTGTTTGTTTTGTGTTACTAACAAAGTAAAATTTTCTGCAAATAACAGGCTTTAGGCTTTAGGCTTGCTAGCTTGATTAAAGCAATTTAAGCAGGGATTTAAAATTTGGAGTTTTTTACAGTGATCACGAATTCTTAGCATTTATGTGTAATCTAATTTTAGATATTTGAATTCAATTGAGAATTATTAAGTAAAAGAAAAACTTGCACTATCCATGTTAATGCTTTGACGTTTTAGACATTCTATCTGGATGAGACAATTTCAATCAACATGTTCAAGTTCCTTTTATGTCTGTCCCTGGCCTCTGACGTGGTGACCTCCCATTGCTTGAAAGGTGAAAGCAAATGTTTTCTTATGTATTGTCTGGCTGAGAAGCCACTGGGTGAATTTGATGAGATCTAGTGAACTGTGTTGGAATAAACCAGGTGTGGGTCCAAAGTGTTGTCTGCTCTGTGTGGCAGTCTGCAGGGCCCTGGGCTGGCCCTCTTCGTGCCTCTAGTGTCCGTGCTTCTGGAGTTGGTTAAGGTGACACAGCCATCCCCAGCCTTGCCTGACCACATAGCCTATTCTAAGCCATACCAGTGGGTGACTACTTTGGACTGTTTCCCCTGCCTAAAAAAAAAGCTGACCCTTCTGGAAATTTCTGGTCATGGACCCTGTCTCCTTTATGGTTTGTTGGCAACTAAGACTTTGGTCCCCTACTAAGGTGATTCAGACAAGAGGGCCTCTGAGAGAATTACCCCTTTTTTGCCCCCGTCTGGGGGCCCCTGCTGGGCTCAGCATCTGAGTTGGGCTTGTGAATTGGCTCCCAAACTGCTCCTGTACTAATCTCAGGAACTGTGATCAGGATTTCTTCGAATGTACCGAGTGCCTGTCTTCTGTAAATGCATTAATTTACAGATACGTTATTCTCATTTAGACTCAACATCTGCAGGAAATACATAAGGTTGGGGTGGCCATTAGGCCAGTCTGCTAGGCTCATTGGAGGGGCCAGGGGTCATCCTGATCACACGGTGCTGAGGATGACTGGTGATGAGTTCAGTAGGTCACACCATTGTGCTTTCCTGCTCTGTTGGTTGGTTTGGTTAGTATCAGAACAATTTCATAAGGATGACCACAAGTTGTTTAAGATTTATTTATTTATGCATACAAGAAATGGGGTGTCGGCCAGAAGTGTGGGGTGGTAAGAGGTTTCACCAGAGACAGAGTGGGGTGCAGAACAGGTGATCTACTGAAGTACACTACTGAGGGGAGCAGCGGGCAAGCCAGGATATGTCTGCTGTGCCATGTGGGAAGCTCCCTGGCTGGGGATTGAACTCATGCTGCAGTGGCTGCAGTTAGCTTCATAATGCTGAGACTTAACCCGTTGCGCCACCAGGGAGGCCCATGGATGACCACAGTTTTATTGTAAAAATATAGCTTCTTTCACAAAATTGTATTGCTTGTTTTTTTTTTTTTTTTTTTAGTCTGTATTTTCTCTATGTAATTAGAACTCTGTACCTGGAGTCCTTTCATCACACATCTGTGGGGTCTTCCTCTGTCTGGTGCTGTTGGAGAGGTCAATCAGATTTATAATGAAGGAGGTAGAACAAGTATAGGGGGGCATCCGAAACCTCTGGATTTGCAGAAAGCCCAGCATTCATCATGGTGTGGTCTTGGCTTATTAACAGCTTTCTAAGCTTAAATTTCCTTAGGCTCCTTAAGACATTTGGGAGGATTTTGATGTCTTTTGAACAAGCTTTGGTAAATATTAAATGAGAAAATGGAGAATATGGTATTTGGTACATAGTAAATTCTCAATAAAAGGAAGCAATTAACCAAATATTTTCTCATACTTTAGTAACGCAGTTTCTTGTATTGGTTTCTGTGGGGAGATAATCAGTTAATGGTTTCCCAGGCAGTAAATACTGAATACTTCATGGGCTCACAAATGGTTAGACCAGTAAAAAATCATATTCATTCATCCTGGAAATACTTATCTCACATCTGCTACAGACCAGGCAAATGAGACACATTCGTGAGTGAACAACACAGGAAAACCCCTGCCCTCACAGAGCATGCACACTAGCTGAGGGATAGGTAGTGAACGGAAAGGACCAGTAAGTCCATTATGTTATTTGTTGGAAGGTGGTAAGTAGCATGGGGAAAAGAGGGAAAGCATGTGTATATAACATAATATATAGCCTAAATGGCAGGTAATTTAGAGTGAATCTCATGGCAAGGGACGTATTCTGAGACTTGAAGGTGATGAGTTAGCCATGCAGATATTTGGGGAAAAACATACACTGGGGGGACAATCCGGTAGAAAGAGGCCAATGTGACTGAAAGGGGTGAGCAAAGGGAAGAGCAGGTGAGGGCACATGAACCAGAAATGTGGGTGCCATTGTACGGGCCATGTGAGGGCCATTGTACAGCTCTGATTTTTATGCTGAGAAGCAAAGGGAGTGTTCTGAGCAGAGAAGAATGATGTGATCTGACTTGACTTAATAGGATCACTGGCTGCTGCTTGGAGAACAGGAGAGATGGAGAACATAGGTTTTAGGAGTCACCTTTAACCCCTTCATGTTAGAATGGAATTTGGAATCAGAATTCAAATCCCAAGTCTCTTGCTTTACCACCCAGGGCATCATAGATCCCAAAGTGAAGGAAATCTTCAGGGAAATCTTGAAAATAGCCTGTTACTTTCTATGAGCCAAGATTTAGACTGTACGAGAAGGAAAAATGCCAATTCCATTTGCTTTACTAATGGTGTGCCTTTGAGAGATGAAATTTGAAGCATTTTTTTTTCTAGCCTAAAATTACTTTTAGGGTGTTTTTCCACATCGCTCTGGATTTATAGACGGATACTTCAAATAAAAGATGAGATTTCATTGGGTTGGCTGCAGCATTTTATTAGACTTTAATTCTCTAGGTCTGGTTACCTGTGCAGCTTATTGTCAGCAGTTATGGAGCCGAAACTGCTGTTAGTGTTGTTAAACAGGGTGGTTTGTGATAACATATCACTTTTACCTAAAGAAAGATAGCATTGCTAAGATACATAATTTAACATTGTTGGGAGGAAAACTAACTTAGTTTGATAGGCTAGCCTTCCTGTTAGATTTTTCCTTTTTAATTTTGGTCGTTGTTCAATACCCCTATCCTTATACCTTAGGGATGTCCCCTCAAATGTCCTATTTGGAATCAAAATGTACTTTTATCCTCCCTGCACTTAGCCTGAAGTTATTAAAAATAAGTTGATGCCCCAAATCCCCCAAAGTAAGAAAAAAATATTAATCCTCCTTCAAGTCTAATTTTGTAAGTATTTTTAAGTTTATGATTCTTTAAAAAATAGGGAGACCTATGACAAATACAGATTAATTAGTGCTCAGAGTTTAGCCATAAACTAATTATTTATTTGGAGCAGTACAATTATCTAATTTTTAGATTATCTTGATTTTTTTTACTTCCTTACTGTCATTTTGTCTGCCTTGTGACCACAAATCTGTCTATCCCTTAGATAACTGGACTGAAAGACAATAAAAGATGGAATTCATATTTGTTCATTTTCATCTATTAACTTCACAGTTTCATTAGTCTGGGGGTGTATTTTCTCTACCGTATTCCCTTAACCTGCTATTGTATTTTGGTTTGATTGCATTCGTGAGGTGTTTGATCAAAAGATGGCTATAAGAGAAACAATTCCTTCAGGCTTCAAAATAAAACAATCATTGACATAGGACAACCTTTGGAAATTTTTAATTAAGTTTCTGGTCATTTTTAATATAAAATTCCTTCCCACTTTCTTCCACCCCAGATTACGAGGAAAACAAGAAAGCAAATGTGACAGTTTCCGATAAATGCCTATTTGGGAGGGCAAAGGTTTCTTTGTCTCAAATTTTCTTTTTCCATTTTTTAACTACTTAGATGGAATTGCAGTTTTAAATAATAAATCAGCTTACTCCCCCCATTAGTGAGAAGTTCAAGATGAGTTAGAATGAGTAGGAAATATTGTTTACAGTGGTGCTGTCTGCAGTTTGGGGATGGTTTCTAATTTCAACATTGAAACAGTAATTACTATAACAAATATTCTTGAACTTGAGCTGAGGATCCTCGCTGTGCTTTATAAAGTACCTGCTGCATGAGCAAGGGGCATATGTGTACCTGTGCAGGTATGTGTGTGCAGACTCTATGGATGAGTATGTGTAAATGCCAATTGTATGCACGCAACTAACTTGAGCCAGAGAGCTGCTAGTCAAGGAAGGATAAGAGGGAGGCAGAGACAAATGCATGGGAGAATCTAAGGGGCTGGTTGCTGATTTTTGGTATGACTTCAATGGGTAAAAATTGCTGAGAAAGGAGTAGCAGGCAGAGAAAAGTATGAGCAATAGGGCAGCAATACGGCAATGTGCAATGTTTGCTGTGCCCACTGCCAGTCGGACGCCCCACTTCCTCCCCATCCCTTCATTTGCCTTTCAAAACCAGCCCACACATCACCTTGTCTTGGGGGTTCCTGAGGGAAGTTGTGTGAAATGGATATAGATACTGGAATCAGTCATTTATTTTCTATACTCTTGGGCAAGTTACTTAATAAGTGGACTTCACATAACACGATAGACCAGGTAGCATTTTTGTGCCTTCCTTAGATTTAGTGTCTTAATCACTACCACATCCCTATGAGGTAAGAACTGCTATTAATCCCATTTTACAGATGAGGGCATGCAACAGGGTAAAATAAGTTGCCTTCATGCACACAGCTGGAAAGGAGGCACAATTGTCTCAACCACTACACTTGAACCTTACTATAATTAATATTTCCTGTCTCCCCAGTTGGGTTGAAATGGTTTTCTCCTTGAGCACACTTCTCCAATAACATTCTTGTACAGTGGCATCAGTGTCAATTTGTCTGTTTAATACATTAAATGTTAAGTTTCTTGAGAGCAGAAACCCCACATATAGAACCTGGCCCCATTGGTTCAGTAAATACTTATTGAATGAGTGAATGATGTTTTGATGGCCGTGGATGGACTCACTGCTTGGAAAGCAGCAGTGAAGCGGGTTATACACAGCACTTAAAGACGGGCAGTACCAGGTTTGAATCCTGCTTCTACCATCATCTGTTGGCTTTGTGTCTTGTGCAAATTATTTATCTTCCCTTAAGCTTCACTTGTTTATTTAAGGGGGACAATAGAGTTGATATAAAGATTCATACAGATAATGCATATCAGGAATTTAACAGAATGCCTGGCTTATGAGAAATAATTCAGGAATTATGATAATTCCTGTTATTATAATTGAATAACTACTGCTGAGTTACCCAAAAGGTAACTCTGGTACTTGTTGGAGATACAAGGAAAAGGTTCCTTGCTCATTCAGAAACTTCACAGTCGTAGAAGAGAAGTATCACCAAATACATTCTAGTTGTATGCAAAGATGCACAACAACAGACACAGGTCAAATAAAGTGGGGAGAGGGGGTTGATGGGTGATCTTCTAGATGGAGGATATATCAAGTGGAATTTTGAAAAATGAATAAAAGTCCTGAAAGCAGATCAGGAATGAAACCCTCAAATATCAGGATTGTGGACTTAAGTGAATAGGCAGTGAGAAGCCATTGAAATTTTTGAGTAGGAGGGTGACATCAACAGAACTGTCCTTTAGGAAGATTACTCTGACAAATATATGTAGGATGAGTTAGTGGGGAGAGAAGTGAGGAAATAAATATCACATAGACCTTTAGTGGAACCTCCTACACGGGATAGAAATCCATTCTGCAACACCCCTTACAGATGGTCATCCAGCTGATGCCTGAACACACCCAGAAAAGGGAAGTTCACTATATCCTCTCCCTCCCTCCTTCCCTCCCTCCCTCCCTCCCTCCCTTCGCTTGCTTCTCTTCTCCTTCATCTCTACCTACCTACTCACCTACCCACCTACTTCCCATCCACTCATTCACCCACCCTCATCTATCCATCCACCCGCCTGTCCACTCACTGGCCTCTCTATCCCCCATCTACCTTCCCATCTATCTACCCATCCATCAAACCACTCACCTACCTACCTGTCTACCTGCCCATCCAGCCTTCATCTATCCCTCTATCTACCTATCCACCCATTCATTCAGTTCATCTACCTACCTACTCTCCACACATCCATTCACCTACACATTCACACCATCCAACCATCCATTTGTCTATATACCCACCCATGTACTTACATTTCCACCTCTCTGTTCATCCCCATTCACCCACCCACCCATCCATCAATCCACTGGTTCACCCAAGTTATCCACCCAGCTATCCATTAATTCTTAAGTTTCCTATTTGCCACTAACTGAGTTACTGGGAGTATAAAGTTGAGTACAATATCATTCTGCCCTTAAGGATCTCAGAATCTTGAATATGTCTGGTATCAATTAGTGAATAATTCTTATTGTTGGAAAGTTCCTTTATCCTTAGCCTGAGCCAAAATCTGCTTCCTTTTCAATCTTTCTTCTATTGATCCTACTTCTCTAATTATTTCTTGTAAAACACTAAGTGAACTCTTCTTTTATGAAACTGCTTTCATCATTTAAAAAACTACATCATGGAACTTCTTAGTCATCTCTTCTTTTAGAAAATCCAGTTCCCTTAAAAGGTCTTCATAACAGGATTTAGAAAGCATAAGGCCTTTTGGAGCTGGATGGGACTTTAGAAGTCATTTAAAATTTGGATCTTAACCCTCATCACTTCACAGGTAGGATCATGTATAAGTGGTGACTTGCCTGAGATCACAGAGTTAGTGACTGAACTGGGACAAGAACTCAGGCATTTAGGTCTCCAGACTTGAAAGACTAGTGTTCTTTCAAACCATTTCTGTTGATAGCCCTTTCCAAATTCCCTTAATTTTCACTATCTCAGAGAATGTGGAACCAGAAGTTGAGTGTGGTATTCAAATGTGTTCCGACCTTGGCAGAGAGCTGTGATGAGAGTTAATAAAGGCCATCATTAACAGAATGTGCCAGGCTCCTTGCCAGCCAGCCTCATTACCGTCACTTTCTCGTTCAGTCTCCCAACAACCCTTATAGGGTGGGTTTTTACTTCTCCAACTTCCAGATGTGGAGGCTTCTCTTAGGAGTGAAGTAATTCCCAGCCCAGGGCCACACAGCTAGTGAGTGGAAGTGCTTCAAACGGAGCGCTGTCTGGCTCCCAGGTCACAGGAGGGCCATTATTTACCATTATTTCCAACTGTATCTGAATGCAGCTTGCGTAACCCACGAACAGTATTTCTGCGTATCCCACGAACAGTATTTCTGAGCAGGTGCTGAGTTTGTGGTCACTCTGTACTTATGAAAAAAAATTGCTTAACCTAAATGGATGTTTTTATTTTTCTTTCTATTAAAAGGAATGAGGGAAGAACAGGTCTCCCTGTTAAGAGTGGAAGAGGCTCAGGAATGAGTATGAACCCTGAGTGTGACCTCTGGCTCCCTCCCATGTGATTGGGTGAATGGGCGTCAGTGTTCTTAGATGTCAGTCAAGATCAGTCCTACTGACCTTACTGCCTGTGGGATTAAATGAAACAGTGTGCGTGGAAGGGCACTGTAACCTGCAAATGAACGATAATCTCCAGATTTTAAAATTTGGAATGGGACTTGCCTTGCCCCTGGGCCGCAGCAGGTATGAGCCTCTCTGTTCCTGCCATACTCAGGTTTTTCCTGCTCTTAGAAAAGTCTCCTCCCATCCCTCCTCCACCCCTTAACATGTTACTCAGCCTAAAAAACCAAGGTCAGAAGTCAGTTTTTTAAAACCTTCCTTCTCTGCCAGAATGAACTCTTTTGGCCAATGTGCATCATACATACAAATACCAATCGATGTGCATCATTTTTTTATAGCACCTGGAAAGATAACCTTATCTCATTCTGCCTTGAATAAATATTTGTTATGCCCAGACTCCCCCCCCACTAGCCTGAGAGTTCCTTGTGAATGGACCTATTTAGTTTTCACCTTTGCCACCTTTTCTTTCTCCAGGTAGCGACTCAGAGAGCTCCTTGATACTGGCCAAACCTCCCACGCTTTGTGCTGGGCAGCTCTGCAGGTTTCCCTTTTGGCCTCATCCCCATTCAGATAAAGATCTTAGAAAGGACGGAGACCAAGGGCAAAGCCCTGGAGAAATTTTGGGGCCCTTGTGATGAAGATCTTCCTCCAGATGGTTACCCAAGCATGAGCTGGGTTATTGTGATGAACTTGAATCCTCAGAACAGTGCACTTACCAATTTGTCTGTCATTTGAAACTGGTGAGGATGACTGCAGGGGCTTCCTGGCTGGTCTTCACGTTCTTGCTCCATTTTTTTCTGCACAGCCAGGGTGGCCTTTGGAAAAAAGCCATGGATTCTTGCTTCGATCCCCCTCCCCCGAACCCTGAGGGGACACAGCCCTTGCTGTCAGGCAGGAGTCCTTAGTAGACCTGCCTACCTCTCCTACATGGCCCCCTTGCCTTTTGGGGTTCACTCCTCCTACCTCCACCTCCACAGTCTTCTTTCTGAAGGTACCCTGCATCTTCCCGCCTCCAGGGCTCTACACAGGCTCTCTCCTCTCTCTTCCTTAAATTTGCTTTCTCTTGTTTTGAGTCTTGGCTTAAAAGTCATTTGCTCCAAAGTCTTCCCTGATGCCTCCTCTTGGGGCATCCAGTACTTTGCCTTAATACTTTCTGGTATTATTTGTGTCATTATTGCTTTATGTTTCTAGGTTCCCTGAGGGCAGGGACCATGTCTGTCTTGTTAAGCAAGGCACACAGTGGTTAGCACAATGCCTGACGTTGTAGATGCTCAACAGATAGTCAGTGAATATAGAAATATGAATTCATTCACGCGATTGGCAGCTGCCCATGTGCAGGGGCTCAGGAGCCTTCAGCTCACAGTATCCAGGTAATGAAGTGCGTGAGGGTGTCACCTTGGCTGGCAGGCAGCGTGCAGTCCTCTGTTAGTGGAGGGTGGGGTTTCCAGATGTGTGGTGGGACCGGCAAAGGTATTGTTGGAAGGTTACATTTGACCTGAATCCAGTTCTTATTTTCTCGTCTTCCCTGCCAGGTACGAAACTATCACACGCCCTGCCAAAATCTTGACAACTGAGCGGACCAGACTTTTCCTGCTCACCAAGATCTCTGTCAAAAACAGGATATAAAGCAACTTGACATGATATACTTAGTGCTTGTTAGTGCCTAGTGCTTACAAAAATCTGCTAATATTGATTTTTTGGCTTCGACAGGATCCTGTCTGCTGGTTGAGTTTCCTGGATCTACCTCCTTTGCGGGAAAAAAAAAAATTCTGACTTGTCTTGTTTGTAGATGCTTCTCTTAACTCTTTGTGGATCCCCAAAGATTTCTCAGAGAGGCTTCAAGGCCAGGATTTCCTTTACCTTTTTTTAAAAAACAAAACACAAAAACTTATTTAGCCTTTCACTTCTGGCTAGTAGGCCTAGGGTGGCAGTTGGGGGTAAAGGGAGCCCTGGGGACCCTGGTACTGTTCAGCTGGGTGGCCTTGGGCAAGCTGTTTGCCCTTTCTTGGTTTTGGTTCCACACTGTGAGATAAGGTTGTTGAAATGAATGAAGTCAGCGTCTCCCTCTAGCTCCTAGTGTGGGGAAGCGCCCCTTAATATACTGATCCTTCAGCTCTAGAACACACATTGAAACTTCTCTTCGAGTCATATGCATCGTGCTTTTCCATCTTCCTTGCTTGATAAAATTTGTCTTCCTTCTCTTGCTTCCCCACCTCATCCCCTTGCCCCCAAACTTAGATCTTTTGGGGTCAGGCCTTCGTCATTTTCTCCCAGGTCTGAACTACTCTGTTAATAACCCTTTACCCACCTGACTCCAGGGATGGAGCAATCAGCCTCTCCTCTGAAATGGGAACAGCAGTGCGTGTCTGAACCCGCCTTGCTCTGTGACCTCAGGCAAGATACTTAGCCTCTCTGGGTCAGTTTCCCTGTCTGTCCAGACAGTCCCTGACATATGATGGCTCCACCTGTGATTTTTGACTTCATGATGCTGCAGCCTTTCTACAGAAGCCATACTTCGATTTCAGATGTTTATTTTTCCCCTCGGCTAACAGAGTGTGGCAGGACCCTCTCTGGCAATGCTGGTCAGTGGAGTGGGCAGCAGTTCTCTGTCCATCCACTGTCACGAGGGGAGACAGTTGGTCCTCCTCAGTGTATGGTGTTAAGCCAGTGTGTTTGACCTATTTATGATGGATTTATCAGGATGTAACCTTAACAAGTTGCTGATATTGGGAAATAAATAGATTCGGGGCCTGGAGAGACACTGGCATCTTCTATGCTCCCTGGTGGTTAAATGTGGTGCTCACATTCACTCTCCTCATTCCCACCTTGATAACTAATTGTAGGAAAGTTCTTTGTGCTTAAAAATGACATAATTTTTTCTTAAAAAAAAAAAAAAAGGAAACCTATGCAATTCTCCAGTTCTAAAATTCTGTGTTTGTATGATTCTAAATTAATTTAGGAAAGCAGGCAGACAGTTTTGGACGTGTCTCCATGGACACTGTGGATGTTGTGTTGAGGTGTCTGCTTAGTCACATTTGGTGCCATCTGGCATCAGAGAATTACTGGATTTGGGTCTGAGGGCAACTCAAGGTGCTTAGAGGGCTCTGCTATTCTGCTAAGATTCACCTGAAATGTCCTCACAGTTTCACAAACCACCAGGCAACAATGGGCTTGCCAGGATAACATTCAATATGCTAAAATATGTGAATAATATTTCAGAATAAGTGTGTCTCATGTGATATGCTTTGGGATATACTAACAAGTGATCTGTGAATCTGAAATTCACATTTAACTAGTGATGATTGTTTTTTGTGCTAAATCTGGCAACTCTGAGCAGCAGCCACTTATAATCTGTGATCTTGGGAATGTACCCATACAGGTGATATGGCACAAAAACGTCTATCAGATAGTAAGAAACGTTCCAGTCCATTAACCTTACTTCATGCTCCTCTGAATGTTCTCTTCTCCCAGGCTCTGCTCACCTACGGGGAGTTGCTAGTTCAAACAGAGCACATTTTACAATTTGTAAGACTTTGATGAATACTTCTCTTTCCCTCACTACTAATGAAGTGACAAAACAGCCCTTCTATTAGAATCCTTAAAATGTCCACACATTTAATTTATATCTTAATTAGCTGTCAGTTGAAAAACAGAATTTTAAAATAAAATTTGGTGAAATTTTAATAATAATTTATGGGTACTTTCTGGCTTTGTTTTTCCTTATCTGTAAAATAGCTCTGAAATTTACATGGGGTCATGACCCATTAACTCAAGCACACGCCAGGATCCATCCTCCCTTTACCAGATTTTTCTACAGTACATCTTGTGTTCTCATTAGCCTTGGAATATTTATAACTATACCCATTCATCATTCCTTCATTTGAGGCCCGGTACCTTTGTGAGACAGAAGGAAAAATATAGCCCCATGTCCTTGCAAAATTTATGTGCTTTTGGTGAGTTAAGATATTTTGAAGAACTAAATGGGGAACATGAGAGGTTTTGCAAAATCCTTAAGATGTTGGAAACTCCTCTGCATTGCTTCCCTGTTTTTAGTGAAGAAAGAGAATATGGAATATGAATTCACCATCTTTCATTACTTGATATCAAAGTGAAGACCCAGAATCATTTTTTTTTTTCCAAAACCACAATTCATACATGAAATTTGACACTGATGTTCAGAATCAGTGACATCCAAGGCAGACCCAAGAGGTCCATGACTTGGTTCTTTTAAGTGTGTGGAAGCAGGGGCAGGACTCTATTTTCTGATCTGTCCCCAGGCACAGGAGGGTTCGCCCTACTTGGGCGGGCAGGCAGGCAGGCACCCCACTGCCTGAGGCAGCAGGCAGGCAGAGAGAGAGGTGGACATGTTGGAGACATTCTTCCTCCATCCCCACTTTGCAGGGTGAGACAGGACTGGTTTAAAATAGGCAGTGCAATACTGCATTGATACCACATCACTGGTTCTGAGATGGTACCCTTTGAAAACTTTGGCACATAACCAAGCTTATATAAGATTGATTTATACAATAAAACAACACAAATGCTGAGATCATTTTGTTGTCATTCATATAAAAAAGATGAAATTAAAAATAAGGAATGTAAATTGGAAAAGGTTTTCAAAATCAGAGTTTGCCAATGGAATGGATGGAAAAAAAACAAAATTTCACACCAATTCACTAACGTTCACACCATCATTGTGCTTTCTAAAATAATTTCTTGTTTCAATTTCACTGAAATTTTCTTTTTAATACGCTCTTTAGGATCCATGGTTACAGTTCAGCACAATATTTTTAGGCAATTTAACAATTACCACTTGTATGAAGTATGCATAAACACACACACACAAAGCCAGAATGTTTCTATACTGAAAACAAATACTGTGAACCCTTGTGACAAAAGATCATCAAGTCAATAAATATGGGAGGATTGGCTCATAGGCTAATAGTTACTCAAATGTCCCACCCATGTAGTCTAGTTGGGGGCAATTGTAATGTGACTGTTCAATCACAAAATGGTTTATATTTTAATAGGAAGGACTTGATCATAAAGTGAGTCAATCATGCAATGCACCGATCATGTGCAGGGGTTGACTGTAAGATGACCCCCATTATCTATGGAAAGAATGAAAACAATTAAGGACAGCAGCTTGGATGGGACCAAGAGCCTGGCAGGGCTGTGAGGTGACTATAGGATGTGGATATGAACAAGCTGGTAGAAAGACAGGGGCTACTCACACAGGAGAAAGGGGTGGGCAGGAGAGGGTGTTTTTGGTTTTTTGCATCATTGTCACTTGAAGGTAGATTATATAAATAAGATTGCAGCTAAGTCGGTGCATTATTACAAACTGGGTAGTTCTCATTCCATGGCACCTGTTTTCTTGGGGATATGTTGTCGACCAAGACTGAGGGGTGAAGTCTAAGATTTGAAGAACTGGGAGTGGTCAGTGTGGAGAATTGCAGAGCGATTGTGGACGGGCTGTGTGGCACCTTTAGAAATGTTCAGCATTAAGAGAAGTGGTCACCTGGTGGGGTCCAAGCCAGAGTGGCCTTGGAACCTGGTTCTGCCCACCTCCCAGAGGCCAAAACTTAGCAGCTCACTTCCTTGAAGGTAAAAAGATCAGTCTGATCCACTCCCGACTGCTTCAGGCCCCAGTGAATTGACAGATCTTTAGAACACATGTTCCTTTTCTTCCCTTTGCTCTCCACTGTCTCCCATCCACTTCCCCCAGCCCTCCCTGCCCTCCCTGCCCATTCACTGGACATGGACTGTGTGCTGAGACTACAGCTGGGAAGCAGGCAGATAAGGTTCCCAGGGTCACGGAACATCTGTTCTAAGAGGGGCGGCAGCCGTCACCAAGTAAAGGAAGAACTGTGCTCAATAATTTCAGAGACTGATGAGTGCTGTAAAGTTATCAAACTGGAGCAGTGAGGTTGAGTGATTGGGGGGAAGGGTGGAGATACTTTAGAAGGTCCCTCTCAGGACATGACCTTTGGGGACCAGAAGGGTGGCCAAAAGCCAGCAATGGTTTGACTTAGAATTTTTCAACTTCTTGATGGTGGGGGAAGCAATATGCATTTAGTGAAATGCACTTTGCATTTTGGATTGTGCTCTTTTTCCTGGGCCTGTGATGTGTAGTTCCTTGGTCTTGCAGTTGCCGGGCTAGGCAGCCAGTGCAGCTCCTAGCCAGGGAAATGGCCCACACTCTGCAGTCTACCCTGCACAGGCATTTTTTTTTTAAATATGGTATCAAATATGTGATAGATTTCCCTTATTTTCAATATATCTTGGGTTTCTCCAGATGTAATCCCATTTTAAGTGGAAGAAGATCTGTAGAAAGAGAAAGCCTATGTGTGTATGTCGGGATGGGGTGTCTGGGAGGGTTGGTCTCAAGGAAGAAATGTCAGGGAAGGGGTGTCCTGGTGGAGTGAGGAAGTCCCTGGCTGGTTTAGTTCAGTTAAAAATGTTAACAGTGGGCCTCCCTGGTGGCTCAGCGGATAGGCGCTGCTCTGTGGAGCTGTCAGCATCAGCGACCGTGATCTGCCTGTTCTGCTCCCCACTCTGTCTCTGGTAAACCCTCTCGCCGCCCCACACCTCTGGTCTTGTACCCCAGCTTGTATGCATAAATAAATAAATCTTAAAAAAAATTTTTTAACAGCGTTTGATCCTATGGAAGCCTCTCTCCCTCCCTCTCTAGGAGGAATCTCCTTTCTTCCTTCTTTCCTCCCTCCCTCTCCTACATTTCAACAACTGTTCATTTCAGGAAAGAAAATCATTCTGGAAGCACAAAAAAGGGATTTGCTATTCGGATGAGGCCTACCCCAAAATGAACTCAGAAAGCAGATCTGAAACTCAAAATCAAGGGTCTTGTTTCGGTAATAATGCAAACAAACAAGGAAATCTTTCTCTGTAAGAAGTTCTGCCCGGTGCTTCATGGGCTCTTGTTTTTTCTCCTCTCTTAACCATTTAACCATCTATTTGCTTCCCATCAGACCTGAGAACTTTTTTTTTTTTTCTGTCACACCTTGTAAAGAAGAGGCTGTGCGGTGAAGGTGGGCTGGGTGTCAGGTGTCTGTGTGCTTGTTGGGTGGGGCCCAGAGGAACTCATGTTTTATCGCAGTCATAACACCATTTTGTGGGCTTTTCCCAGTAAACAAAAAAAGAGGAAGGTTAAAGAGGTCACATTCTCAGGAGCTCTCACAAAATCAACTCTCCTCTTTAAATGAAATGTAGAATTTAGCTAATTGCACACTCCTGTAACTCTTAGTGTCCTGTGCAAGATGAAGAATGTTTCATTCACCAATGATATTTTCTCTTCAGGAATTTGAGAGCCAGAGGGATCTTGGAGCTGGCCTGAGCCGGGGAGTTCTTCCTATTGTGTTTTGTCTGGGTGACTTGGACCTATAGAGCAGGTCACCCACTCCCCATACAGTCCCCACCAGGACTATAGTGTGGCTCTGTCCAGCCTTTGCTCTTCACCCGTCAAAATGCTTTGGATTGGTAGATATGGTTGTTTAAGACCATAGATGATGAGGTGGCGGGCCAAGGGGATACTATCTTGGCACAAGTAAAATCCATTGGTGCTCTCTGGTTGGGAAGCACTACTGACAGATTGTGCTCCATTTGTGCCTGAAGGCAGGGTTGTGTTTTGGTCGCTCTTGCACACTATAGGCCAATGAAAAGCTCTTTACAACTAAAAGAGAGCCCCTGCATGTATTGCCTGAAATGCAACAAGAATCTCTTCACCAGGAAGTAACTACAAGGAATTCTTTCTCTCTCTCTTTTTTAAAAAGATTTATTTTATTTATTTATGCATACAAGAACTGGAGTGTAGGCAAGAGGTGCGGGGGCGAGGGTGGTGAGAGGATTCACCAGAGACAGAGTGGGGAGCAGAACAGGCAGATCGACTGAAGTACACTGCTGAGGGGAGCAGCGGGCAAGACAGGAGAGGCCTGCTGCACTGTGTGGGAAGCTCCCTGGCCAGGGATCGAACTCGTGCTGATAAAGCAGGGCCTGCTGATAACTTTATAGTGCGGAGATAGCCCCTTGTGCCACCAGGAAGTCCCCAGTAATTCTTTCTAAGCTTCATTAAGAACCAAAAGATCCAACCTTGGATTGCCCAGTCTTGTTTGCTCACTTCTGCACTGCTCAGCTGTGAGTCCTGGTTCCCCTGCTCCTGGGCTGTTGCACCTTGAGCAGGCTGCTTCCTCTAGTGCCATGGTTTTCTCACCTGTATGATGAGGATAATGATGGTATCTCCAGGGTGAGAGTCCAGGCCCCCCCCAACGCCCCCCACTTCAGCTGACTTCAAAGCCCTTGCTCTAAATCACCCCATCAAAACCCCAGAGCTTGCATTTTTAAAAAATATTTTGTGATATAGTTAAAATAGGTATTGGCCAACAATGCCTAGGTCTGTAATCGTTTGAAATCAACTCCTTAACCTGTTTTACTGGACATTCGCTTGTATTCTGGGGCTAAAGCAATGGTCAAAATCAAGATGATGTGAAGTGGGATCAAAAGTGAACCTAATGGTTTCTTAAAGTTTTTGTGGTTAACTTAGCAAAAGTTAAAATGAAAAAAGAATTCAGCGTGTAACAAATTTCTCTCAAGAAACTGAAGCCCAAGAAATAATAATATTTCCTGTTTCAACTTACCCAGTTTTGATTGGGTCCGAGTGAGGAGCCGATGAACAGGATTTGGAAGTGTGGTTGTTAGGAGAGGGTGGCCGAAAGCAGTTTCTGATTTCTCCAGATAGATTTTGATTGTCTTGATAGAAGTTAGCATGACTGAGAGTTGCTTTAAGATGAGTAGCACCAGAAAACATGTCGATTTCCTTATTATCTCTTTTAATGTTAGAGAAACCTTTCAAAATATTTGCCTTGAGGCAAACTGATGGAAAAAAGGTCCTTTGAAAAAAATTTACTTAGATTTTAAACAAATAAATTCCAATATAGTAATTTTTTAAAAGCATCTAAAAGATAACTTTAAAGGTCATGATATGTAATCAAAATATGAAAATCAAATATAGGTGCACATTTGAATGTGAGCATAAGGGTGTGTGTGTGTGTGCGTGTGTGCGTGTGTGTAGAGATAGATGATAAGAGAGGGAGAGTACTGTTTTGTAAAGTTTGTCAAATGTACGTCATTTAAAAATATGTATTAATTTATGCATTCAGCGTTTATGTTGAACGATTAAGAAACTTGATTCACCTTTTCTAATTAAAGAGACCTGGCTGAGAGATCAGTCAGTTTCTACATTTTCCAAGAAAATCATGCCCTAGAAAGGTTGCATATTGATGCCAGAGATACATCAAAGATCTGAGGGAAATCTTATCAAATTCTCCCTGTAATTTGAACTCTTCTATTTGATGGTTTTTTGCTTAGACCCAATATCCTAGGTAAACTGAAATTCCACCTACTTTCTTTGGAGAGGCATCCAGGAGAAATCCTTCCTTAAAATTATAAATTTTCAGGCAGAAAGCTTCCTCATTTGGTTAGTGGAAATTTCTATTCCCAGGATACAAATTAATTTTCACCTCTTAGTTTTTGTGATTGAGATATTTTTAGCGAGTTACCATGTTCCCCCTCATTTCTTATTTAACTAGACAGTATCTTTTGCTTTCCTTTTCTCCATTAATTAAGTCCCACAGCTCTTTTCTTAAACCTTTCTGATACTGAGATATTAAATTTTCCTTGTTCTTTAAAAAATAAAAAGTAGGGGTGGGGGCATCAGGTCTGTCTAGAAATCAGATTATCAAAACTGCCCCCAAATCAAATGCTTGGTTCTAGGCTTATCCTTTTTTCTTATAACACAACTCAAGTCTTCAGTTTCCCTAGTTTTTGTTCTTATTTTCACTCAACCTAAAAGACCCAATTGCAAAATAGAAGGGTACCAGCAAGGTGGGATGACTGTGTGTTAGTATTCTGCACACACGACTTCATTTTAATATTTCACAGTAGTCCTGAGATAAGCGAACCCATCCCCATTTTAGTGTGGAGCAGGCACAGCTAGTGATCTCAACCACTGTGTTTACACTGCCTGTTAAGACTATCTAGTAAATGTACAATTTTGAGCTAATTGAAAATTTACTAGTACATTTAAAACTGCTATAAAATCAAGATCCTATTAAATTTTTTCTGACTTGGTTTAGAAGCAAGCTAAAAAATTTGACAATAAAAGAAATGTGTAGGCTCTTTTTGCAGTGGTTCATGCCAAACAAGTGTTGATGTCAGCATTTGCCAGCCAATTCTGGCTAATTCCCATGTGTGGATTTTTTCCCCCACAAGCATTCTTGTGACACCAGCAAGGTATTCAGCAGTTCAAGTCCATCCTGACACTATTCACCTGGAGATAGGGGCAGATCCCACAGGTTAAGCGTTCAGTCCTACAAGACTGCCCTCGCCCCTTACTTCAAATGCAGTCAAAATTCTAGGTTGTTGCCTGTTCTTCTGCCCTATTGAATATAGCTCCTGTAGATACGAGCTTCGAAGGATCCTTCCTGATTTTGACTGATTTGCTCGAATGGCTGATAGAACTCAGAGAAATGTTTTAGTTGCAAGATTACCAGTTTGTTTTAAGAAGACAGAACTCAGTAACAGCCAGGTGAAAAAGATGCATAGGGTGGGTGACGTATGGAGCTTCACACTCTCCCCAGGCATGGCACTCCCAAGCTTCCACACATTCGCCAACCTGGAAGCTCTCTAGAATCCATTTTGGTTTTCTAGGGAGGCTTCACTACACAGGCAAGATTGATTAAGTCATGATTTTACTTCTAGTGGTGATTGATTTAACTTCAAGTCCTTCTCACCTTCCTGAGATTGGGGGTGCAGGAATTGGAGGAGAGGGCAATAGAAGGGTGAGAGAAAATTCCAACCCTCTTAGTACTTGGTTGCTTCTTTTGACAACCATCCCCAGCCCTTAGGTGTGGTCCAAAAATTGCCATATTAACATAGCAAAAGTCCTAGATTACTCATATCACTTAGGAAATTCAAAGGGACTTAGGAGCTCTGTTCCAGAAACAGGAAAAAGACCAAATTTACTTCTTATTATAGATATTTATAGGGGCTGGTATTCCCTAGTAATATGAGTGGATCCAAGTAAATGCCAGACTCTTGGACTCCATTCAGTTACTTTGTGGTTAGTGGATGGACCAGCCCTGTGGTTGAGTGCACCATGGAATTTCATGTCTAACAGATCTTGACTCAAATCCTGACTTTTATTCTACTCTTGGATGACCTTGCAAGCTACTCAGCCCTTGTAATCTCAGTGCACTCATCTGTCAAATGGGAAACATAATATCTCATACTGCTAGGATGATGATTAAATTTAATGGGAAAATGAATGTAAATTGCTTCGAGCTCTGTAAATATTCAGTAAATGATTGCTCTAATAACAATTGTTATAATCATAGAATCTCTGCTTTGGGAAGGCTCTTGGGCAGATAGAATTAGTCCAGTTTCTGGCTTTAGCCAAGTCACTTGCCTCTCTGAGTTTCTATTTCCTCATTTGCACAATTGGAGATAATATTTAACACAGGATTATGATAAAGTTATGTGAAGTGTAACATCTGTAAAGTGTCTAGGGCTAATTGACCCTCATAAATGGTGGTGACCCCCTCCCTTTGGCTGACAACCTCCAGGGACAGGGAAACTCTAGGGGAACTAGAATCGTGAGAGCTTTGCATATACTGAACATTAATTTCCCTGTGACATTTAGCAGTTTGGCTCTAATCCCATGATCTGAGTGACTGAGAAAGTTATTTTTGCTCTTTGGGTAGTGGTTTTCATTAGATTTAGAAATATTGTTAGAACCCCAAACCACTTACTTAATTGTTAAGTTTTAAGTTCTTATTCTTTTACAGTTGATTTTTATCTGCATCTTCCTGAATACAGTCTGTGCTGAACAAAACTATTTGTGTACATATGAAAAAAGTTCTAAACCCAAGGACTCTGACAGGCAGTGTATCAGTTTCTACACTGGTGTGTATTGGATGGGTTCTGTGTGGTTGTTGCCAGCGATTCATAATTTACTATTGAGACTGTCACCATTTTAAATGATTTAATGTTAAGCGTGACATTTTAATTTATCTCTGCTCCATTTTCCCTTTGTGTCTAACTTCGTATGAAGCACAATAGTTTGAAGTCAGTGATAGCAATGGTAATATTATGGTCTTTGAATGTAAAGAAAAAAATGAACAAGACAGGTAAGTGAAAAATTTCACTCTGCATTTTCCAGAAGGGAGTTCCTCTACTTGCAGGTTCTTCCATGAGTTTTAGTTGCAGATTCTCTTAATCAGATACTTAGCATTTCTACTCTTTCCGAGAAAATTTATTTCATTTCTCTGGGCTGTTCCTGGGTGCCCTGCACAAATAGCTCTGAGTGAGATTATTAAGTGTAAGGTTAGATCTTACCAAACCTGCTTCTCGGTGTTTTAGAAGTGGGAATGCAATAGCTGTTCAGATGTGAAAGTTATGTTTTTAAAAATTCAAAATTTTGTTTGCTGCTAGATGCCAGATTTTACAGTCCACTGCCTAACAAGTCTATAAATACTTTCACCCCTTCTCTCTCAGGAGACTTCATGTCCAGTACCAGTCATCATGTGCATATGCCCTGTGGTGGGCTCCTGGAGCCCTCAAAACAAAATTCCCTTTAGAAACACAGTACCTAGAAAAGAGAGTTTGCCTACTTGCTCTTATGAGGTGGTGGGAGAATTCTTTCCCTTGAGTTATTTTCCCTGTTGGAAATTTATTCCTCTGGGTCCACGTCCCTCTTCCCTGCCCGCAGTGTGTCCCTGAAGGGATAGAACATTGGTCCCTAGTACTTGATTATTCCTTCCTTTTAACTAGCTCCTTTTTCTGGAGCTGCAGAAGGGAGGGCAGGGGAAGAATGGATTCCCATTGGTCTGGAGTCCCTGAACGGGGGTGTCAGGTGAGAAATCCAAGCAAAGCCTGAAGCGCACTGGAATCCACTGTATGGAGCCTCTGTCCAGCCTGGGCAGGAGGCAGAAGGCCCAGTACTGAGGCTGAGGCTCTCTCTCTATGGGAGCCTTTTCCGGAGAGACCAAAAGTAAACTGTGACCTTTTAGAGTAAGCGGGTAGCTGAAAATAATTCTTTGGATTAAAAGTTCCTGCTTTCGGGTGAGTATAGAGGGAGTACAACCTCCTAAAATGCCTTTTATCCCAATTTGTTTAACTTGTATCTCCTTGGAGGCTCCTGGAAAGAGGTGTCAGGGCCTAATTGTCAGTCTCTGCAAAGGAGGATTTTGAATCATTTACCCCGGCCCACTGGTCCTTCACTCATGTGCTCCTACCATGGTGTAGGCTTCAGGACACCCAGTCACTGGCTTCTAGGAAGTCACATTACGTTTTGACGCAATTTCCTTATGTAAAATGAATGTGTCATCTATATCCTGTCTATCTCCCAAGGTCATTGTGAGGAAAATGAAGAAAGTTTTCCATCCAAGCATTTGACAAATATGCTGTAAACACAAGGGGGTGGGGGGATGGGCAGGCCAAGGACCAAAGCAGGCCGTGGGCACATCTAGGGTGATAAAAAGCAAGTAAGATACCTTCTCGCCTGTTATATCCTCAGTGTGGAAACACCTAGTAGGGATGTAACATTTATTCAGTGGTTGTGTGTAGTGTGGTTGTGCTGGCATATATATGGGACCCACTGGGGGCAATCACCAGACAGCAGGTCAGAGCTTCTGTCCATGTGGAGAGACCTACCATTTGGACCAGGCCTTGCTGGGTGAGTAACTTTCATGAAAATTCAATACCATTGGCCTTACTTTTTGCATTTCACGGTGGACTTTCTGTCTCTGGTTTCGGACTGGCATCAGGCACTCCCTGGCTTGTAGAACTCATCCATTCGCCCTAGTCCAGCCACCTCACTGATGTTTTTGCAAATGCATTAAGAACAGGCTTGTTTTCAAATGAAAGTTTTTAGAATAGAAAATGGCATAATGAAAACCTGTTGGCTTATCTGATCCTGTTTTTACCTGGAACTATAGCACTCTCAGTGAGGTTAAAAAACTTGAGTTTTAGACCTGGCGATTGTTTCTAATGATGGAGTAATTATCGTGCCCAGGAACACTCAATGAATTGGAACGGACTTGCCGTAGATGTTAAAATAGTTTGTTCTTTGGAGGTCGGGACAGGAGAGAAATCAGAGACAATCAGAGGTTGTCTGAGTGAGCAGCTTGAGTGGGCAGGTTGATGTCTCCTAGGGAGTTAGTGAGGGGAGCCCCGTGTTTCTGGAGGTACAGTTTGTGATACGAAAGTTTCGGTCCCTAGAAAAAATGTCTTGTGAGGATTATGGTGAAAATTAATTAAAAGGATACGCATAACCTTGGCTTTCTCTCTTTACTACTGTTTTATCATAATAATTACATCAGGGTTACATTACTGGCTTAAGGGTTGTGATTATATGGGCTCCGTGTTTACCAGAATAAATAGTTACCACCCAAAAATGTATGTGTGCAAACACTAATCAAGTATGGCTAGAAAATGAGAAGGTTTATCCATATGGATAATGGGATAGAGATTCCTTGTCAGTGAATTTTCTTGGGAATAACTCTCTAAGCACAGAAACTTCTTTTTTTTTTTTTTTTTTGCTAAGAACTAGGGTGTAGGCCAGAGGTGCGGGGTGTAAGAGGATTCACCAGAGACAGAGTGGAGGGCAGAACAGGTAAATTTTACTTAAATACACTGCTGAGGGGAGGAGTGGGGAGACAGGAGAGTTCTGCTGTGCCATGTGGGAAGCTCCCTGGCCAGGCATCGAACTCAGGCTGTCATGGTGATAGTGCTGAGACTTAACCCCTAGGCCACCAGGGAAGTTCCAGCACAGAAACTTCTAACTGTGACAATGTTAGTGGTAGACTTTTTAACATTCACTCAGTGTGTCACACTTCTGATCCAAGTAAGTGCAAAATAATGTAGTCTTTTCTTCTCAAAGTCTTTAGCATCATGCCTTGGCTGCCAGTTATCACTATAGGGCTGTGAGAGGGGCCCAGCCTGCTCCTCGTGGTCCCAGAGCATCATATTTTAGGAGTGGAGAATGCAACTACTTTTTAAATTTTTTCTGTTCTTTTTTCATACCCTCTCTCTTTCATGCCTTGCTTTTTCCTATTCTCACTCTCGGCACTGGCCGCTTTCCCATAGCAGATAACATGATGTCAGCCCCATCTTTTAAAAAACTCTACTTGTATGTCTCCTGATGAAATTCAACATCCCCTACAAAGTATTCTTGCCAAAATATTGAACCTGAATCTAATCAAGCTCTATATCCAAGTACCAATTCACGGGATATAGAGGAATCAAATGAACGTTAAATGATTCTTCAAGGAAGCAATCAGCAATCAGCAGAGTCTAAAAATAAACTATAGGATAAAGGGGCTAAAACTAAAGGGTTAAGAAAGAATGGAAGGAGGGCTAGCAGGAAAGAAAATAAGAGAAAAAGGGAGGGAAGGAGGAAAGGAAGATGGAGACCAGCTATTTATGGGGAACTGTCATTGAAGGAAACTAAAGAAACTTGTCAGCCCATTACAACATGTGGGCCTTATTTGGTTCTGGTTTAAAAAAAAAAAAAACTGAAAACAAAATGAAAAAACTGAGGCAACTAGGGAAAGTTGAACGCTAATTTGGATTTTGGATGATTTTAAGCACGTATTGTTCATTTTTTAAATGTGAGAGTGTGGTTTTTTTTTTTTTTAGTAGTCCTTTTAGAGATATATACTGATTGATATTTAGTAATGAAATAAGAGTTGATAAATGTTGAAACTCAGACATAGGTACAAGCGGCTACATTATACTCTTCTTTCTACCTGGAATATGTCTGAAAAATTACATAAGAATCCAAAACAGATCTCTACTTTGAAGTCTACCTTGTCAACACTGCCTGTTATTCCATCACATTTCTAGAAGGAGTGGGGTGTAGTCTCTGTAGATACTTGGCTTCTTCTCTGCAGCTCTTACAGTTTCCCCTGTGCCTGTTTCTTAACTGCCTCCTTCCAAAGTCCTCTTCTTGAGTTATATGTGTTCTTACCCTGTGAGTTCATAGATGGGCTTAAAAGAGCTATAATTCTCTGAAACAGACATCCCTTTCTGTATGTGTACATGTCCTTTTTTTAATGTTTAGGCTCATGATTTTATCAGAATTTCAAGAATCTATGATGTAAGTTAAGGTCCGCTCCCTGCCTGCTCTCCTCAGCAGTCACGTCTGTGGCTTTTCCACCCACCTACATGTTCTCTGGTTCTCACCTCTGTCCTGTGCTTCAGCCCTGGCTTTCATTTCTCTGCTCTCTATCTCCATGACTCCTCAAAGGTAGCACGTTAGGGGGATGGTTTGCCATATCCTCTACTGCTCTTCATGCCAAACACATCTGAATTAGCTTAGCCCTCACTTTCTCTCTTACATCTCCACATTGAAATAGTCATTGAGGTTGGCATTTTAGTTCCAGAACACTATCTTTTCATCCTCTTCTGCAGGGTGCTGTGTCTTACTTGAGACCTCACCATCTGTCCCCTGGCTATGGACTACCTTGCCTTTTACCCAAATCCTTCTGCTTCCAGAAGTGTTACTAACACAAAAATGTGGTCGTTTCTCCTCCCTGCTGACATCAGTGACTTACAAGGTCTCATCAAGGCCCTTAGATATCCAGCCCTTGTCTACTTCAGCAGGTTCATTTCCTGACACTCCCTCAGCAGACATATTTCAACCATGACATACTTGTCAGATCTTTTAGGCTTTGAGTAGATATTCACTCTACCTGGAAATCACCATCCCTTGCTACCACCTCACCCTGCCCATCCTGACAGCATGGAAAATCCCACTTTATCCTTTGAGTCTGAAGAATAACCCAGGTCTGAAGCTTTCCCAAGCCTCCCTGGGCACTTCTGCTTGAATCCTTAGCCCCGTTTGCACTACTGAAATTTAGTGTTTAGTGTTGCTGTCTTTGCCTTGCAGTTGTTTATAGGACTACTAGCAAAGCTGTTAGCACCTGCAGAGCATCTTGGAGACTTTGTCTGTCTAGCTAAGAGAGAGGGCATGTGTGCTTAATAAGCGGTGGTTGATCCGTGCTGACCTGGGCCTCCGGAAACCCTTCCTTTCTTATGCATCGATGCCACCTTGAGCTCTTCTGAGGAGATAGTAGCTAGGAGAACAGGAGGGTCCTCCTTCTCTTGGACCCCATTTCCTGCAGAGAGGAGAGTGCCCTGAGTGGTCACTAGGTGGGGCAGGCAAGAGACTGTTTTCAAGCAGTTTTTCTAAGAATGGCTGATTGCTCTTTCTGGGCTCCTCTGTTTTCTCCCCATTACTTGGTGACCCCTATAAATATGCAGGCTAAGAGTTTAAAATAGGACTGCTCTCTTTTTAATCTTCCTGCCTAAATGTGTGTAATTTTTGACTGAATTAAGGTAATTAGAATTTATTTTAATTTAGTTTATGATATTTTAGCAATGAAAATGGGATTAACTAGACTTCTTACCTCCCAAGTGCCACTGGACTCAATATTGATAATGGGACACTTTTCCTCAGAAGATTATAATTCAAATCAGAGAACAGTTTTAGTCAGAAAGGCGTTGTTAGTGATCTTGACATTGGACCAATCAAAATGACAGTTGCTAGCTCCACTGTATCTATAAGCCCACTGATTAGCAACCATGAGTTTGTGCCCGACTGAGTGATCACACATCTCTGGACAGCTTGCCTTCGTTCTGCAGAATCCTCATCCCATCAGGGCCCTGGTGGGCAAGGAGAGCTTGCAGCCCTATAAACAGGAATGGCACTGGCAGGCTTGCACTGGATTTGGACATCACAGAAGAGTCTCTCTGCCTGGCCTGCAGGATATGGGTAGTGGACAGAACATGAGATGAAGGGGTGTTTGTATTGTGGATTCAGGTGTGCGATGTCTTTAGCTCCTGGCATGTGAGTGAGTCACTGCTGGGCGACGACACAGGGAGGGAATAGTACGTGCCAGGGACAGCCACAGGGGCCTGGTGTGGGGGTTCGCATGAAGGCCTCGTCACCCCGATTCAGTCAGAGAAGCGCCCTTTACTGGATTCACGGGGCTCAGGGACATGGAGGCTTGGCTGCCACGCTGTGTGGGGGCTTCTTAGAGTCCTAAGACCCAAGACACCTCCTGTCAGGGAGCTAATTGCAGCCCTTTTCTGGACTCTCCCTCTCCTAGTCAGACCTAGTTAGGTGTCCAACAAGAAAAACTGAAATACTAAGTCAAGAAAGGATGTCAATTGTAGACTATGTTGACTGCACAGTAGTGAGAATGAGAAAGTTGTGAGTTTTATGGTGACAAGTAACATAGGTTATATTCCCAGTGGTGGGCCTACCTTGTAGGTTGTGTTGTGCCCAGAAAGTACACACACACACACACACACACACACACACACACACACACACACACACCCATAAAGATTATCATAACAAATATATAGCCAAATTGCCTGTCTTTTTGTGTTAACTTTCCTATCCCCTGCTACATCCATATCAGTATTATACTTAATTAAATTTCATCTGGATAAAAGGCTCCCTAAAGGTCAGGGAGAGAACCTAATTCATTTTTTATACTAATGAGTTTTTTAATTCAAAAATGTGGCTGGAGATAAAAAGTTTTAGGTGACCTCTGAAATCACCACTATAAAAACTGCTTATTAAAGCTGTGATTTCAAGAAACAAATGATATAAAAGTAATTACCATGCTTGTACATTTTAAATTTTTTTTTTACCCAATTATAGAACATTGGTTTTAATCTCAGTCTGTCTACTAGCAATTGTAATGTTATGCTTTGTGCTTCTAAGAATTACATACACACACACACACACACACACACACACACACAAGACTCAAGCATGGTTACAAAGCATGGTAAAATACAAATGCATTAAAAGTTAGCTATTAAATTTCCTTCCAAATGAGTGAAAACTGGAGGCCTCTTCTGTTCCAAGTTCACAAAAAGGGCATTAGCAAATTATAAGCATCTGAAAGCTGAAGTTTTCCATGTTTATAAATTTAATGAGCAAATGCTCCACTGAGTGATTACATCCTTTGTAAATAATTTTGTTTTTAGAAATAAATGTTAATGTTAGTTGGTTATTGGAAATGAATAAAAGCACTAATCAATCTCCAAATGATCTTGTGCTTTTCCTGGAAGACGAAATATTTTGTGACATTGAAATCAGAAGTCAAGCCAATGCCAACTACTAGAGGAAATATCCCTTTGGGTAGTATTTGGACTGTTTCTTAAATTCCTAGACATGTGTGTGTGCAGTGGAGAAGTGTCCCTGATGGAAGGTTTCGTGGGAGGAGCTTAGTTCTTGTTGACAAGATAGAAGTTTTTGTTGGCAGGAGGATGGTATCACCATGTCCCCTAGGGAGGGCTTTTTCCCTCTAAAAAATATTTTGATGGGCCTCCCTGGTGGCGCAGCGGTTAAGCGCTGTGCTGCGGGGCTGTCAGCAGCGGCAACGCGAGTTCAACGCCTGGCCAGGGTGATTCCCACGTGGCATGGCAGACCTCTCCTGCCTCGCCCGCTGCTCCCCTCAGCAGTGTATTTCCGTCTGCCTGTTCTGCTCCCCACTCTGTCTCTGGTGGACCCTCTCACCGCCCCACACCTCTGGCCTGTACCCCAGCTTGTATGCATAAATAAATAAATCTTTAAAAACTATATTGTGATTCTAGAGTCCTCAAGTCTGGTGTAGAGTAAAAATCCCTGTCTTTGCAAGTATGGATGTAGGAATGACTCTCTTACTAGTGCAAAGGGAGAACACACTTCTCATCTCATTGGTGGGGTCACCACTAGATGTGGGGCACTAGGTAATGTTGTGTCTGTCTAAACAGCAGAATTAAGAGCTGTGCCACAACTAAGCTATATGCTCTTCTGCTGTGGAATAAGGTCATGTTAGTCCCATGTAATAACAACCTGACACCAGCACTAAGAGGTGGCAAGAAGAGAATGTGAGCCCCACCTGCACTCTTTGTGTGTGAGGGGCATAGCTTGTATACCTTTCCCCGCTAAGTATGTGCCTGAGGGCTCAGGATAAACTGTGTTTGGCCTTTTTGTGACTAAATAACACAAAGAAGTTCATGGATTCCCTTATTTATGGTGTCATACAGGATTGATGGGATTGTTCAGGTTCTAGGCGGTCAGAGCAAAATCTATATCTTGTTTGTTTATTCTCTCTGCCTGTGCCCTCTCAAGCTTGCTGTCTTTCTTCTCACTGAGCATAGTTTCATTCCAAACAGCACTGTCAGGTGAATGCTTATTAAGGCTTTTAAGCAGTTTAGTAGCTTAGCTTCACTTCTGTTATTTGTGCCTTAAAAGCATTCCCTGAGCTGAGAGTGGAAACCTTTCCATGAGAAGGAAGCAAAAAGTCTTTTGTTAGAGGATTGTTGTGTCCATAGGCCTTGGGCCTCTATTCTGCCAGGGGCATTTCTCTCTTTAATGTTAAATGAGTGGACTGACAGGCGCCACAGCCTGATTTCAGAAAAATCTGATTGCTGAAAGCACTCAGATGTCTCTCAGAGTTGAAGACCCAGCCCACATCACTTTGGGGAGAGGACATCCAAGTTGTGTTAGAGTCAAGCTCATCTTAAAAGACCGGCCCTGTTCCCTCCTCCAGAGATTCTAAAGCAGTGGGAGAATAACGGTAGTGACTGAATTTTGCATTCAGACCTTCAAGCCCCAGGTCCTTACAGCTTTATCTCTGTTGTAGGTAGAGCAGAAAGCAGTGCTGCTGACTTGGGTTGCAATTTTTTCTTTGCTTTTCATGAAATCTCCAAGTATTGACCAATACACAGTATAGTAACACATTTTCACCAGATCTGCCTTTCTCAGGAAATAGTGTGTTGTTTTCCTGAGGGATACAAACCAGGATAAATACTGGTCTGTGTTTCAGTTTTTTGTCTTTTCCTTAGTTTGCAGCACTATGGACGTTCACGTCTGCCCTTGTGTTCCAAAGCCATCAGCTTTGCTTGACACACCCACTGATTTTGGTTTTTAATCTCCAAAGAAATCTCAACCCAAACCAGTTTTTTATTAGGTTATTTGCTTATAACTGCTATGTTTGACTTGTTCTTCAAGAAATAGCTGTTAGTTTTCATGTGTGAAACCTCAGGGATTAAGGGACAGTGAGGGCCAGATATTTACAGCTGTGTCTAGCCACATAAATTAAGAGTTTAAGGGTGAATGGAGCAACTTCCCCAGCTTTTCCCAGACTGTGCTTTCAAATTACAATTTTGAAAGTGAACACTGAAGGAAAGTGAGATTATATTTAATCTTTTCTTTCCAGTGGTTTGAGAGATTGATTAAAATTTGTTTCTAAACTTGAAAACAAGAAGCAAAACATGGATGGAAGGAAAACTTGCATCCTTTGGGGACCTGGAGTGCTTTATGCTAACCATCAACCATTGGCAGCCGATTCCTAAAGAAAACACTGAAAAATACATATGGAGAGTGAGTTTCTTTTGTTTTATTTATTTTTGGAAAGGCAGTGAGTGGGAAATTTTGAACATTTAAAATCTAATTCTTATCCAGTAGCTGAAGGTAGGAATCAAAGGAGAGGGTAGGAATAGTTCAAGTTTTGATACATTTTATTCACTTTCATAAGTTATAGTTGGCTAGCTCTGAAACTTTTAATTTTCTATGGATAATTGGGTTGTCAGTGTGGGTCTAAATAGAATTAGTGGTTGGACCAGTTCACATTCCCACCAGCAGTGTAGAAGGGTTCCTTTTTCTCCACATCCTTTCCAGCATTTGTTATTGCCTGCATTTTTAATGTGTGCCATCCTCACAGGTGTGAGGTGGTATCTCATAGTTGTTTTGATTTGCATTTCCTTGATTATAAGTGATGTTGAGCATTTTTTCATGTATCTGTTGGCC
>PVIJ01008081.1:28697-77082 GCA_004024925.1 Scalopus aquaticus | reverse complement strand
AGTGTGTGTGGTGTGTGTGTGTGGTGTGTGCGTGTGGTGTGTGTGCGTTTGTGGTGTGGTTGTGTGTGCACCGCCCCGCGCCCCCTCGCATGCCGGTGTCCTGAAGGAGCGTCTCCCTCAGTCATTTCCCCCGTGTATGGGCGAGTCGGGGTGGCCTCGGGGCCACGAGGGGCGCGGGCCGAGCAGAGAGACTGTCGGGGTGGAGAGGCCCCGGGACCCCTCGCGCGGTCGGCCCCGGCCTCCCTGGCCTGCCGGAGAAGGGGCGGTGTCGAGGGAGGCGCGTGCGGGGTGTGCACGGGGTGCGGAGCTGTCCGGCGGGAGCTGGGCTGGGGGCTCCTGCGGGGCCCAGGGCGCGTCTTGGCGGAGCCGCGGGCGTGCGCCTGCGCGGGAGCTCTCCGCCTGCTGCTCGTTCCCGTTTCTGTCCTGCGCGCGTTGCCCGCGCTCCCTTGGGACGTTCTGTCTTCACGCTGCCCGTGCGCAGCGCCCCGCTGGTGGCAGGCTGGGGCCGCTCCCCGGCACCCTGGCCACAGGTGCGATGAGCACAGCACCCTGGGCCCCGGCGCGATCTGGGGCTCGGTCATCTTACGGCCGTGTCCGCTTGGCGAGGGGTCTGCAGGACGTGAATCTCAGCCGCGGACGAGCTGGGTCCGGCCGGGGTCACGCAGGCCTGTGCCGCCTCCCTCGCAGCGGAGAGCAGCGCCGGAGCCCCGGGCATCGCAGCTTTGGGCCCCGAGAGCAGGTCTGTGAGCCCGTCTCCAGAGCGAGCCCTGCTGAGGCCCCCTGGGCGCCGCAGAGAGCCGGAGGCAGCGGGCGCGCGAGGGGCTTTCTGCAGCCGGCGCACGGGAGCAGCCGGGGCCATTCTCGTACTGCTGGGCTTAGTGGACGCTTCTGTCTCCAACTCCTGGGTGTGGGTGCGGGCCACTGAAGCCAGGTCTTCCTTGCAGACCTGGTTCCGAGTTCAGCCGGAACTCTGCTTTCGCTGCATCCCTGGGTTTTGGTATGTTGTGTTTTCTTTTCAATCATCTCAGAGAATTTTCTAATTCTCTCTTGATTTCCTCTTTTAACTCGGTTCTTTGAAGGATGTTGGTTAATTTCTCCATATATGCGATCTCAAAATGTTCTGCTAAGTAAATTACATTCAGTGAACACATTAGGTATGATTTTAATCCCTTTAATTTGGGGGGCATTTTTTTGCCTCATGTAAGGTCTGTCTGGGGACTTGTGGTGACATCACTGTCTGTGTGTCCTTGTTGAGCTGCGTTCTGTGGTTCTGTCCTCGACTGGAAGTCGGCAGCCGGGGGACTCATGTCTAACTCTCATTTCTTCCTCTGTCCCACCAGCCTGTTTCTGATATTTTGAGACTCTCCTGGGGCACATAAATTTTCATCACTTGGTCTCCGCGACGGACCTCGTCTTTAATCCACATTCAGTGACGTTCATTATCTCTAGTAACGATTTTTCTCGAGGTCTGTTTTGTCTGATCACTGTGGGGCAGCTCCAGCTCTTTTCCTGCTGTTCTCGTTCACATTCCATGCGTCTGTCTTCGCGTCTCAGCTGGCGCCTGGAAAGCGTACACACATGGCGGCAATGTGTTTTTTGCGGGTCTTTGTTTTATCCATCCTGCCAATGGCTTCCTTTGAATTGGCGTGTGACACAGACTTTCTGCTGGGCGTGATTCTCGAGGAAACACGCCATAGATGAGCTTTCTGAGTTGGTTCTGGACTTTCTGGAGTTTGCGCTCCAGTCTGATTCGATGGAAAGAAACTAACGACTATTCCCTATGGCGTGGAGGTCTCTGATAAAGCAGGTGAATGTCACAAAGTCACACATTGTACCACCTTTGGATATTCCTGCTGAGAGACACATAAAAGGGCCTGTGTGCCCCGTGTTTGATGCCTAGGACACTGGCATTAAATTATCTGGTAAGAGAAGAGGTTTCTCCTAAAGGTGCCAGAAAAGGTCATGGGAGAAAAAAGGACGAGTTCAGAGCTTGAACCCCAAGTTCAAACTCACATAAATCCCCTGAGCCCGTTTCCCTGGAAGGGGATGCGCATTCCCTGTAGCCAGGAGCTGCGAGGTCCGAGAAGCAAACGCAGATTCTCCCCTGTGGGCAGCTGAGACCCGCGCGCACTGAATCCCCAGCTCGGCACGTGAGACACCGCAGTGACCATCAGCTTGGAAGAACTGGGGCCCTGGCACTTGGGATGGGCCATGCCGCAGAATCCAGGGAGCAGCGGCCATGCCAATTCTCCTGAATCCGGAGCCTTTGCTCTGCCTCTGAGGACACCCAGCGCCTCGCCGCGCCTCCCAGCAGAGCCTGGCGGCGACAGTCCGTCGCGTCTCGGCTCAGCGGCAGCTCGCGCGGCGGAGGGAGCCCTCCCGCCACACCCGCGGCTGCGGAGTCAGCCTGGGCGGGCGTCTCGGCGTCTCCGCGCCCCGCGCCCGCCCTTCACCCCTGACGCGGGACCGTGGCTGTGCCAGGCGAGGAAGAACGGAACCCGCCAGGACCGCCGCCCACGAGGAGGCAGCAGACCAGGAGCGGCCCAGGGCTCCTGAGTGACGGCGCGGCCAGGACCCGGAGGGTCCAGTGGCGGAGCCCTGGCCCGTTCGCGCCTCCCGTTGGGTTCAAGCAGAGGCGGTGGGCCGCAGACAGCGAGGCGGTTGTCAGGCTTAGCGGGCGGCGGTGCCGTTGCAGCTCGTGGCTAGATCTGGTTTGACTTCGTGAGCAAACCAGCTGCCCCATCGCTGCCCCCAGCGCTGCCCACTGGCCCGGCCGTGCGTGGGCTCGCGGTGGGCGAGGGCTTGGACCCCGCCCGGTGACGCCTGTGCCCAGCTCGGGGCCCGCCTCCGTGGAGCCGCAGCGCCCGCGGGCTGCAGGGGTTTTCTCTGGAAGCCGGCGCCGACTGTTGCTGTCAGGTCACCGGGCACCAGCCATGTGCGCCGTGAGCCTCTCCGGGATGGCCCTGCTTTAATTATTGGTGCAAAAATATAAAACTTAACAATCTGGTGTGTGTAAGCAAGGTATTTAATGCATAATCTATGTAATCCTTTGAGAATAATTTTCACATGTTTATGTTCTGGAGGATAAAATATTTCTTCATCTTGTATATTTTAAAATCATCTCCTACATGCTTTGTAATTATAGCTGGTATTTATTGAGTTCCAAAGATACACTAGGTTCATTACTTGTCATACTGTGCAATATTTATGACAAAACGGTGAGGAAGGTGGCCGGAAGGAGAAATACTTCTTGGGCGAGCTTGCGGCTGAGTCAGTGAAAGATGCTCCCTTTAAAGGAGCTGACTGTTCTGCTGCTTTTCCAGCGGGCGCCTCACCTGCGACTGTCGGCCCTTTGTGGCCTGGTCCCCGACTTTTAAGCTCCCCTCAAGCGGGTGTGCTGGGCTGAGCCTGGCGGAGACCACCCCCGCCCTCCCCCCACGACGTGGACCCGGCCTGCCCTGCCCTGGACGACTGCCTGATGGTGACTGCGCCTGTGTCGCACCCAGGCTGCGTCTGGGCCCGTGATTGAGGCTTTGTGTTTTATGGATTGATAATTTAACAGTATTTTATTTTGATCCTACTGATAACCTTTGAGAAAGAAAAAAATTACTAATTTTAAAAATAGAAAAATTGAGGGCCTCCCTGGTGGTGCAGCGGTTGGGCGCTGCGCTGTGGAGCTGTCGGCAGCTGGAACGAGTTTGACGCCCGGCCGGGGAGATTCCCACAGGGCGCGGCAGACCTCTCCTGCCTCCCCGCTGCTCCCCTCAGCAGTGTGTTTCCGTCCATCTGCCTGTTCTGCTCCCCACTCTGTCTCTGGGGAGCCCTCTAGCCGCCCCAGGCCTCTGGCCTGTACCCCAGCTTGTGTGCTGATCTTTAAAAAATATGTAAAAATTGAGGCTTAGAGAAATTACATGACCGAATGTCAGTGTGTGCGCGTGCACACGTGTGCGAGCGTGCGTGGGGAGTGCGCGCCTGCCCCATCTCCGGGCACGTCTCGCTGGCCCTTGGCCTTGTGTTGTCTTGTTGGGGCTTCCTGAGGGCGGGGCTGCTCCTGGGGGGAGCCGCCTGTGGAGCGGCCTGGAGGCCCTTGTGGAGGCGCCTCCCCCGCGGGCGCCTTCTCCGCCCTTCCGTCCTCCACCGCTGGAGGTTTCCCGCCGAGCTCCGAGTGGCGTTGAGAGCAGCTCTGGGGCTTGGTGGCCTCGGACAGTGTTGGAGCCTCCGAGGTGACGTTCTGGCGGAGGGTCTGCTTGACAAAGGATGGAGGGAGAGGAGCGGAGGGGAAGGGAGGAGGCGCGCGGGGAGGGCCCTGCTGCTCCGGCACCCGCGGTCAAAAGAAAACTAAACGGGTGTGTGGGCCTGCGCAGGGCAGGGCGCGGAGGCCGAGGCGGGGCGCTGGGCGCGCGCAGACCGGAGACGCGCGTCGCCGGAGGAGGGGCGGAGCGCAGCTGCCCTCTGCCCGGCGCAGCCCCTCGGCGCGCAGCAGGCACGATCCGCGGGCGTATCTGTTGTGCTTTCTCCCGTTGCGCCCCATCTGTGCACTGGGCCTCGGCAGCCACGGCAGGCCCGTGGGCCGGGAAGAGCCGTGTGCGGACGGAGAGTTGGGGCCCAGGCCTGGCGCTGGGCGCTCAGCGGCAGGCCTCGGCGGGTGGAGCTCCCGCGCGCGCCTCCCGGGACGAGGAGGAAGCCCTTTGAAGAGAGGCGAGCCTCGCTGTGGGGCTGGGCAGCGTTCATTATTGATGACATCGAGCCTAATTAGAAACTGACCTTAAATAATTTATCCCGTCTATAGATTGTCTTCCTCGAAATGCCCAGCCGTTCGCTCAACAACTGCAATTTGTTTTGTTACTGAAGCAAGAATTTTTTCAGAGTATAATTTAAAACTCTTGCTCTGAACAACATGTTCTCTGAATGCAAATCAGCCTTTGAAATCAGGCCTCCACATGCGCTCCGAGCGCGGGGCAGGTGTGCGCTCAGCATTCCTGCGGCGTGGCCGAAGCGGGCCCGCACTGCGTCCGCCGCCTCGGGAGTGACAGCGCGTCTGCCTTACCTCTGGCTGCACGGACCTACGAGGATGGTGCGGTTTTCACTGTATTTTTATAAATTACACATATTGCAAAATATACTTTTATATTTGTATACATTTATATTTTAAAATATACTTTCGCAAATTCCAAAATTACCACAATGCTTTGAAAACCTCAGAAGCGCTACGGCCTGCTGCTGCTTGTCCAGCGAGGGGCGCTCAGAGCCTTTATTTAAAACTCTAATCCGGGGCCTCCCTGGTGGCGCAGCGGTGAGCGCTGCGCTGTGGAGCTGTCGGCAGCGGCGATGCGAGTTTGACGCCCGGCCGGGGAGAATCCCACATGGTGCGGCAGACCTCTCGTGCTTCACCCGCTGCTCCCCTCAGCAGTGTGTTTCTGATCTGCCTGTTCTGCTACCCGCTCTGTCTCTGGTGAACCCTCTCGCCGCCCCACGCCTCTGGCCTGTACCCCAGCTTGTATGTAAAGAAATAAAAAATTAAAATAAAATAAAATAAAATAAAACTCTAATCCGACCCACTTGTCCAGAGAAGTTCTCGTCCAAGGCCTGAGGAGGGTCCGTGCCGCCCCCAGAGTGACCTTTGGCAGGGAGCTGCGTGGGAGGTGGGGCAGCGGGCGCAGGCTCTCCCTCCTAAGTAGACTGTGGGTGCTGACCCCACCCTGGGCCGCTGGGCGCCCCTCGGCCTGCCCTCCCCAGCCCCGAGCCGGCTCTGCGTGCAGGCTAGGCTGAGCTCCGGCCCCGGGCCCTCTCCCCTTCACGGCTGCCCGGGGCCCTCTGCGCCCCAGGACCCCGCCCCCCTGGGGTTCCGGGCGGCGGCCTCGAGAGGCGCACACGGGCGCGGTCACAGGGCTCCCTTGGCGGGCGTGGGGGGCGGCCCCCGTCTCAGGGTCGTCGTGCCCGATGCGTCCGCCAGGGAAGCGCGTGTGCTGGTCCCTCGCGGCGCGTTGCATCCGAGGCCCGCTGGCCTGCCCGTGCGCGCATGCGTGGCCACAGTGCCGGGCGCGCGAGACGGGACAGCCCAGGCTGAGCCCGGCGCCGGTCACAGGCCCCTGCCGCAGGCCCGAGCTCGAGGTCACTTCTCGTCCCTCCAGCCCAGACCTGCCTGCCCCTCCCAGCCGGTCTCCTGCCGCTGGCAGCACTTCACCTGAAGGGCAGGGGTAACCCCGATCAGCGGGCAGCAGGGCGGGGCGGGACCCTGCAGAGCCCCGGTGGCACCAGCGCCCCAGCCAGGGCGCGCGTCCTCACCTCCCACCGCGGGCACGGCCTGGGCGCGCACCTCCCACCCAGCACGTGCGTCCCCGCTGGCGCCTCTGAGCGCGCAGCACCGTGAGGGGCCCACCTGGCCCTCCAGTGTCCAGGGACATGACGGTCAAGCGATGCGCGCGGCGCCAGGTCTCCCGGATGCGCGTTGCCGCTGCGGGCTCAGAACTGAGGACCCGGATCAGCGCGGGAGCGCGTCTCCGCGGGAGCGCGCTCCAGAACGTGCCCTGATTAGTGACGGGGCGACGAGGGGCGCGACGCCAGAAAACCGCAGGAGGCCGCCTTGCGGTGCCGGCGTCCGGTGCGGGGCAGGGCCCCAGGGGCGGAGTGTCCCCCGAGGCCCGCGCACCCCCACTGCCCGCCGCACAGCTTCACTCCACGCTGCCGCCCGGGGCCGGCTGTGTGGGGCCGTGGGGCGGGCACCGAGATCCACGCTTGGCGGTGAGCGCCAAGGGGGCAGCTACTGGGCTTGGCTCATAGGTCAGAAGAGAAATGATTGTTCAAGGATAAAATTCTCACTGGAATTAACTTTAGAAAACGTTACCTTTGCTTTTTAAGACAACTTTTTTGAAGTGTAGCTGGCGCATAGGAAGGTCCCTGTTTCATGCTGCAGCTGGCCCAGGCGGGACCCCCACCGTCGGGGCCGGACACCGAGTTTCCCGCCGCCCCTTTGCTTTCTGCTTCGCCGTTTCCTTCCGCGGACCCTGGGACGGGGGAGCAGAGCGTCGGGCCTGGTCAGCGGCTCCCTGTCCGGTCTGCCGGCCCGCCCGACTGTGTCTGTGGATCAGCCTCGGGCGCGCGGGGGAGGACGGCTCGCCCCAGGCACCTGGGCAAACTGGAAGCCCCCGCAAAAGCAAAGAAGAGAGAAATTACACCCTTCTGAAGACTTTTGCAAAATCAGCTCAAGATGGGCTAGACTTCCAAACGGCCGGCCGGCGCTGCCGCTCCTCCGCCCCTCTCCTAGCCTGGTTGGCAAACTGTGGCGGCTCAGGAGGGATTCGGGGAGAAAGCAGGAGGAGCGCCTGTCATCTGGGATTCTGACAAGAAACAATGTTTTTCCTTTATTTTGTTTTGATGTTTTTAGAGGGAATTTAAAATCATGCTCACTGCAAACCTAACTACATGGACTCGTCCCCAGGGCCCCCACCAGCCCAGAGATAACAGGAAATGAGCGTTTATGTCCTTAGCAGGAGGGAGCAGGGCGCCTCCTGGGGGGTCGAAGGCCGGCTTAGCGCCCCCTCCGTGTCTCGGACAAAGAGCTTATTTTTACCCGCGCTGGTGCGGCTGGGCCCAGCACCCCTACGAAGGCCCCGCGCCTGATGGGGCGCGCTGGCAGGTCAGCCGTGCGTCCCCCCGGCTGTGAACGCGCCGCCGCGGCCGCCAGGTCTGCGCTCTGATGGGGAAGCGGACCCAGACCTGGAGAGGCGGAGTGTCTTTTGATGTGTCCTTTAACTTTCTGCACAAAGCACAAAAGTAAAACCCTAAAAACGGTGTGACCTACATAAACGAGAACATTTTTGGAATTCAGAGAAAGGATCTTTGAGACGGAAAACAGCCCTGTCTCCCGGCGAGCCGCAGAAGCCCCCTCCTCCGGGGACCGGGGCGGCGGGCAGTGGGAGCGGGGGCGGCGGGGGAGGAGGCGGGTGCTCGTGTCTCGCGCCCCCGCCGGAGGCCCGTGATGGCTTGACTGGGAGCCGGTGGGCCCAGGTGCCGTGTGTGGGGAACCCCGGGGAGCAGGCTGCAGCGGAGACCTGCCCTTGCTCGCCTGACTGACGGGTGTGGCCCCCACGGCGAGGGGGCCCGGGGTCTGGAGACGTTTGTCTGGAGAGACTCCTCTGCCCGCGCCGTCCTCTCGCAGACGCCTGCTGCGCCTCGAAACCCGAGAGAAGCAGGCCCCTCCCCGGCCAGGAGGGGGCGCTGTGCAGCGACACCCCGCCGCGAGGGGCCGCCTCCCCTCCTGCTGCAGTGGCCTCCCCTCGCGAGTCCCGCGGCCCCTCAGAGCCGGCCGCCTCCTGCGAAGGGGCGTCGGGGTCTGGACGGGCAGCCAGGCAGAAGGCAAAGCTGGACGGTCTCGGGAGCGGAGAGGAGGACGCCATCGCCCCGCGGGCTGTGGACTGGGAGCCCCGTCGCTGCTGCTGGCTCTGGGGCTGTGTGACCCCAGGGGCCGGGGGCCGTGACTGACCGTCATCCCCAGCGGAGCTGGCCCTGAGGGCTGGCGGGGGCCGGGCGCTTGAATACCCAGAAGCGGCCTTGCTCCGTTCCTTGGCTGGCCGGTGAGCCCGTGGGAGAGGGGGCACGCCTTTCATCAAGGCCCGTGAGCCGCTGCTGGGGGCCTGAGGGTCCCACAGGGCCCGGGCCAGAGAGGCAGCCCGGCCAGGCTGCGACGCCCCCTGACGCCTCGCCCGTCGGCTACAGGGAGACCCCAGCGTCGCGGCGCCTCCGCCAGCCACCTGGGACCCGCCCTCACCTCCCTTTGCTCTGCAAAACGCGCCTTTTCCTGCTCACTCAGCGAATGAAAAGCAGCTGGACAGGGACACACAGGCCCCGCACACGGCCGCCCAGGCCGGCTGCGCGAAGAGGGCGGCCTGCGGGGCAGAGGCCGTCCCGGTAAGTGCGTGTGTGGTTAAGTCTGTCATGTTAGCTCATCGATAGCATATTTTATTACTTAATAATAAAAATTTTATGTTTCATGTAGAAAATCCACCCTATTTTAGGGCGTCATTCCAGCTGCGGCAGCGCGTGTGTGCGCAGAATGAGCCTCCCGGAATTGGGCGGGCGCGGCGGACCGGCGGGGTGTCCAGCCCCAGCCCAGCCCGACAGAGGGCGGGAGCGCGGGGAGGACGCGGAGACCCCCGCCGGGCCGAGCAGGAGGGCCCGCGCCCCGCAGACGTCACTCCAGCCCGGGGCTCCCCGGCACGGCCCTTCCCCACCCTCGGGCGCCCCACCGCCCGCTGGGCCGGAGGGGCGGGGCGGGCGCGGGTCTGTGCTTCCGCCGGCGCGGGAAGGGCAGGGTCGCCCGACAGCGCCCGCAGACCGGTCCTGGGTAACGGTCGGGCCCAGCCTCTTGGCTAAGGAGGGCTCTGTGGGCGCCTGCCCGACGGCCGCGCGGCCTCTCCACAGCAGGGGCGCGCACTGCTGCCGAGCCCGGTCCGCGGGCGCCCGGGCGGGACCGAGCGCCGCCTCTGGTCAGGCGCGTGGTGGCCGCCCTGCTGCCGGCGCCTGCTGGGCACCGCCGTGTGGAAGAGCGGCGGCGCGGGGCCGGCCCGGTGGTGGCTCCGGCCGGGCTGTGGGCTGCGGGCCTGGCCGGTGGCGGTGAGGACATTTCCCAACCGCGGCCACCGGGACAGCTGGCCCCCCCGACCCGCAGACACCCCTAACCCCGCCTCCTCAGCGACTTTGCGACCAGGTGACGTTGAGGGACGCGACCTGCTGTAGAAAATGGAAGATAGTGAATAAGGTAAAACGCGAAACCGCCCCCAGAAGACCAGGCACAGGGGAGTAAAGCGCGGGCGACGGCGCGGAGCCCCGGAGAGCCCTCCTTAGCCTAGAGCCCCGGGCCGGGAAAGGCGCGCTCCCGAGCTGAGGGCCGACGGCGGGCCCTGCGGACCAGCGGGGGCCACACCCTTCCCGCGCGCCCAGCGCCGTCTCGCGGGGGGAGCGCAGGCCGTAAAAATACTTTCCTGGGGAGGAAAACGTTTCCGTGCGAGTTCAGAGCGCAGACGCCGCGCCGCTGGTTTGTGCCCGGTCCTTGCGGCGCCCCGTCCCGGAGAACAGCCGGCCGCGTCTTCCTGCCCGGACGGTCTCTGCCATCACGCGCCCCCGGGAGACCCTTCCCAAGCAGAGGCTGCACCACAAAGCCAGCACAGGGACCACCCCGGGGGTGCCCCCCTTTTTAGAAAGTGGGTGTCGACCTGCCCACCCATCAGCCCCGCGGGGGCCCGGCCGAGCGCGGGGTCGGCCGCGGTGGTGTCCGGGGGGCTCGAATTTCGCTCAGGTCGCCCCGCGTGTCGATTCCGCCTCCCCCTTCCCGGAGCGCCGCGCGCGGGCTTGCGGCGTCTGGTGCTGACACTCGCCGAAGCGCCGTCGCGCCTGTCTCTACCGAAGGGCTCGGGCGTCTCCGGCCGGCACGTCCCGCGTGTCCCAGCGGCCGGGCGCCGGGCGCGGCCTCTGCGCGCCGCCCCTCAGCGTCTCGGCGTAAACGCTCCGCGGCTCACTGTGCGCTCATGAAGACCGGTATTGTCTCAGTTAGCAGCTCTCTCGGCTTCCAGGAGCTCACCGAGAGTTTCTGAATATTTTAAGTTTGATCAGATTTTTCTCTCCATTCCTTTGGCTAAAACCTGTTCGGTGGTTTCCACGATTTGATTTCAAGAAGGCTCTGGGCTGGATGAACTGTGTCCAAATTGGTAAACAAATTATTTTAATTACCGAACAGCTTGAAATAATGTAACAATTTTCATTCGGAAGATGAAAAGGAAGGAGCATGTTCCTGAAAACTAGTCCATATCAGAAAATCTGAGAACAAAAATAATCCCCAGCACACGCGAGAGGGTTGCGTTTCAGGCCCTTATTCCTCATCGTAGAAATAAATGTCTCAAGCTATGAAAAATAAGAGGTTTGAAAAAAACATCGTTTTTGACCCAAAAGAGATGCTTAAAACACACAGACAGCCCAGAGGCTGGTGGCCGCGGCTTTCACAGTGGGGGCCCTGGCAGCACCCCCTAACCCCACCCCATGTCGGGGTGCTGGCATCGCCTCCTTGTCGTTAACCAGAACCAGAGGTGGGGCCTCCCCTTGCTGCACCCTGAGGTGCATCGCGGCCTTTCTTGGTGGAAGGAGACGGGGTACGGGGGCCAGCCTGGCGGCCAGCGCGGGGCCGACCCTGTCCCAGAAACCACCGGCGGTTGCGGAGCGCGCTGGCAGAGGCCCCAGGAAAGGCCGCGGAGGTTGGAAGCGCCCAGATGAGCTTCCTGAAAAGGCCCGTCCGCAGCAGAGCTGCGCTCGCCGGCGGCGGCGGCTGGGCCTCCGGAGAGCAGGCGCCGGGCAGGGTGCGCCGGGGGCCGGCGCAGGGCAGACCCAGGCTGCAGAGCACGTGCAGACCGGGCCAGGCGCCACCGCACCAAACATAGAGCGCGAGACGGGCTCGGCGAAGGTCAGAGCGGCAGGTGGCGACGCCGCTCTCCCGGAACGGAAGAACCAGAGAAAACCAGCTGGGAAGGCACAGAAGGTTCTTGGAGTCTCTGAAACAGACCGGGGGGAGGGGGGGGCAGAGCTCCGGGACATCGGCAGGGCATTTGGGGGCTGTAAGTGAAGCTTGTGTACTTAGAGAGGTGTCCAAATGTATCCCCCCAAAGGTACACTGATGTGTAAATGTCTGACAAATCAATACAATTTGAAGGGGGAATGAAAATAAAATAATGTCAGTGAACTTCAGATCAATTTCAGCATTAACAAAGTTATAACTTGAATGCAGAAATGTGGGGAGGGCAGTGAATAGGAAAAACATCTTAAAGATTGATTTTTTTCTAAATTTGAGGAAATTCTAAGTCAATAGCCCCAATAACTAAAATATATAAGGAAAATATAAAGAAAATCAAAGCAGTTTTTACTGAAGTTGATAATGCCCCATGGGCAGGAGGGCCGGGGCTGGGGGGAGGCTGGAAGGGGGAGCAGGGACAGGTGTTGGGGGGGAGCAAGGACAGGCAGGGGCGCCGGGAGCCAGGCTGAGACCTCAGAGCTTTCAGGCCTCTGGTCACAAACCCCTCAGAAGGGAAGGCCAGATCAAGACCGTTCCATTTTATTTTTAAAAAGATGTATTTATTTATGAATACAACTGGGGTGTAGGCCAGAGGTGTGGGGTGGTGAGAGGACTCCCCAGAGACAGAGTGGGGAGCAGGACAGGGGGATCCACTGAAACCCACTGCTGAGGGGGCAGCGGGGAGACAGGAGAGTCTACTGCTCCCTGGGGGAAGTTCCCTGGCCGGGGATCGAACTCGCGCCGCAGCGGCTGGGACGGCTCGGTAGGCTGAGACTGACCCCTGCGCCCCCAGGGAGGCCCCTCGAGACCGTTTGAATAAACTCGCGGTACTTTAGGTTCTGGACTTGCCAGTGTCTCTGGCATTAAATGCCGGTAACTGCGGCTTCTGCACAAGTCACGTGCCGTGAGAACCGGCCCTTTGGGGGGACAGCCGGACCGTCCAGGGGCCTAGAGGGCCTGCGGGCACCACACAGACTAGGGGGACACTGTGCACCCCGGTTTCACCCTGGCCTTTGAGGGTCTCCTCGGCAGTCTCTGGCTCCCAGGCCGCGCCCGCGTCCGCCCTGACTGACCTGACGGACGCCGTGGCCCTCGCGTGTCTGTGCGGCTGCGCTGCACTTCCTCCTAACGCTCTGTGGCCGCTCGCGTAGCAGGGCGTCTCTGTCACGTGTCAGTGGCCGCTCACGTATTCATATGTGTTCATCTACCTCCGGTTTTTCACGCCACGGTGGATTATTTGGAACTATTAGGAGCTATTTCTTTGATCGTACTCAGTCTAGAAGCTTTACACATAGTTTTGGTGAAAGTGGAAGGTGTTTTATGAGAGATACTACGGTTTTTTTAATATCCAGTCGTTCAGGAGCTGTGTGTGTTTATTGAATGCTTCTACCATTCGTGCGGGTGGCACAGAAAATGGCCGGCCCGAGGGCTGGGAAATTTAAAGGGCACCGGCACACAAAGGGCTAAGTAGGAGTCGAGGAGAGGAATCACTGAGTTACATTGTAACTGATTTTAAATTTTCTGAGGCAACGCCCAAGTGTTTCCAAAGCGGCAGCCCCGTTTGACTCCCGCGGTGGGCGCGCGATGGGCCTGAGGCGCGTCCCGGCTCCCGCGCGCTCCCGGCGCTGGGCCCGCGCACTCCAGGGCCGCTGAGCTCTTCTTTGGGGAAACAGACGAACCCCGGCCGGCTTGACACCCCTGGTGTTTGCCTTTTATGGCTGACTCTAAGTTCCTGCCCTAAGTATTTGCTCCCAGGGGTTTATGTGTCCACTTCAGGGCACAACCGCTGACTTGGAGATGGGCCGGTGGTCTTTCGTCCCGAGCCTTTGATGGGCTCGCCCTGTCCGGGAAATGTTTTCCTCTGGGCTCCGGGTGTCTCCGGGTGTAGCCCAGATTTGGCCTGTCGCCGGGTCGGACACGCTGTTTCTGGTGAGGACCGGATGCAGCTTCGTCCCCTGCGGGCAGCTCCTGGCCTTTGGGGGGACATGTCCGAAGGGCTCTTCTCTGCCTGCGCAACCATCTTGACACCATCGTTAAAAGTTATTCTACCTGAAATGTAAGGGCCCGTGGACGTGTCCACTCCGTTTGCTGCTTTCCCGACTTCCGTGCCCTCCCGACGGCGGCGCCGGGAAGGGCGAAGGGAGTTGCCGCCGCTCTCGTCGGTCCGAAAAGCGGCGTGTTCCCAGAGGCGGCCGGCTCCTGCCTGGCCCTGGCCGGGCCAGCCGGCGTCCACTCCCTCCGCTGGCCACGAGCAGGGAGGCCGCAGCAGGGGCGCTTGCGCGGGGCCTCCCCTGGGGGCGAGACGTAGAGACGCCGCAGAGGAGCCCGCGGGCCCGCGGAGAGCAGGCGGAGACCCAGGTTTGGCTTCTGATTCCATGAAATAAGCTGTCCTCGGAGTTTCCTGTCTTCCCAACGCTGCTCGCAGGCAGGGGCTCTTGGCATATCCGAGAACTTGTAAAGTGAACCCACAAGTCTGAAATTTAATGAGAAATCAAATAACATAAACCAGTCTCATAAAAAAGAGATGAGGAAAGGAAATCAAAAATAGCCCCAAAAACACATGTGTCTTCGGCGTCGCCGCTGCTAACGCCCCCTCCTGCCCAAGGGGCCTGGGCGGCCGGCAGGGTCTGTGGGAGGCGCCCGCGGTGGGCCGCGCAGCGGGTGCGCGATCGTCACAGAGGGTCTGCGTCTGCGAGGGCCTCGCGGGGTCGGCACCAGCCAGGCGCGGGGGTGGACCGCCGGGCGGCGCGCCTTGGGCTTTCCGCGGACAGGCCCTGCGAGTGGAGGCCGGCGGCTGGGGCATCCGTCCCCGCGGGGCGCCAGGAGCGGCCCGTCCTGTCCAGCGGCGGGTGATGTGGCGGCAGCCGGGAGAGCAGAGACCTCGCCCCCCGCGGACGGCGGGCTCAGAGCACGCGCGTGTGGGGTGTCTCGTCGCTGTAGGGACTCTAGAGGCGCCAACCTCCCGGCGGCTGCTGCCCCGGGCACCCGGGGCCGCGGGCCCAGCTCTGGCCACTGTGCACGCACGTCTGCTCTCGCCGATCCGTGGGGCCACGTGGCAGGCCTGTCCCCACCGTCCCGTCCCCTCTGTGCTCTCGCTGGGCACTTGGTCTCAGGGGCTGCTCTGCCCCCCTCCCCGGCGCCGTCCTGTCGTCTCCAGTAAAGTCGCCCAGATTCACCGGCCAGCGCTGGGGCAGGCTGAGCGACCACACGCGGCTCGGCCAGGCCGGTCTTCCAAAGCAGGCCTGGCTCTTGGGCAGCGCTGCGTCCAGCCTGGACCCCAGGCTCACTGTGGTGCCAGACCAGGCACTGAGGGGGGGGGGGGGCTGGGGGGGGCCATGGGGGGGCGGAGAGGAAGGCGGGCACAAGCTGGGCCCGAGGCCAGCACCGGGTCACTGCAGGCAGGCGGGCTCCCCCGCCCCACACACCCCCAGCGGAGGGCCCTGCTCCCCGGCGGCCGTTCCCCGGACACTGGAGCCCGAGTCCCCGGAAGTGGCCACTGGTCTTGAAAGCAGGAGTTGCTCTGTCCAGGGCTGGGCCCCGCCGGGCGCCTGCAGGCCCAGGGGTGGCCGGCAGAGGCGTGGCCAGGGCCGCTCACGCTGGGTCTCAGCCTCGCTGGAGGGCAAGGGCACCTCAGAGCAGCGGCAGAATCGGGCCGACGTGCACCCAAACCAAGCGCGGCTTTGCATTCAGGGGCGGCGCTTCAGTCCGGCGCGCCCGCTGCGCCCTGCTGTGGCCGGCACCTGGCGTCCGCGTCCAGGAGCTGGGGACGGTAACTCAGGTCAGGACGCGCTGCCCAGAGCAAGATTTGGGGGGACACTTTGAACACGACCTCCCGCGGCCACTGTGGGGGGCCGCGCCTGCCCCGCCCCCGCCCGCCAGCGCCGGCTCGCGCCCCTACTTCACCTGCGCTGGGCATTTGCGGCTGAAACCCACAGACACATGTTTGAAATTATAAGGAGATGAATGAACACCCCGAGCCGCTTTCATCCGCCTCCATTCTTGGGCTGATTTTTAATTTGAAGACCGTTTTCAAGATTTCTATCTTCTTGCTTTTCTTTTCTTCTTTCCCCCTCTGGCCTCAGGCAATCTCCATGCTAAGCAGCTCTGAGCATATAAATTTAACTGAAAAAAGTTTCTTACATTCCCCCAAATTGCTGAAAATTGAAGCTTTAGATTTCGAATCACATTTGCAAAGAGACTCGTTTTTCTTGTGAGCAGAAAAGCCTCGTCCCTGAATGTGGCCCCTTGTCACAGCGTGCGCAGCTCGGATTCCGGGGAACGCGTGACCTCCAGCCAGCGCCTGCGGGGCGGGACTCGCTCTGAGGAAGGCGAGGCTGACCCCGCGAGCATCTTCCTCTGCCGTTAGCGCCGCCGCTCTTGATTTTCAGAGGAAAGCAATCCCGTATTTCCCGCGGCCGCTGCTACTTTGCTGCATGCGGTTGTCAGCGCAGGGCCTCGCCCCACGGAGGCGATGGGCGACAGACGCGCGTGTCCACCCGCGGGCCGTCCAGGCCTGGGCCGGGAGAACTGGTGGCCGAGGCTGACTGAGGCCCAGCCCGGCTCCCTCTGCCCCTGGGGGGCCAGCCTGGGAGGGGGATCGTCTTCGGCGGTCGGGGGGTGGGGCTGCAGGTCGTGGGCCTTCCCTGGGGAAACCCACTCCGGGGTCCTGTGCCCCTGCCCAGCCCAGTGGCGGCCTGCCCCCCAGGAGGCCCTCACCCCGAAGCCCGGGCCGCCGGGGAGGGTGCAGGCCCCCCAGGGCGGGGCCCCATCTTCAGAGCCCAGCCCCGCTGCCGGCCCTCCGTTCGCGGCAGAGGCCTGAGGGTCCACCGTGGGCTGCCCGAGCCCCATCAGCTCCCTGGGGACGGGCGCCACCTTTTCTGGGAATTGCTGCGGGGGCTGCCAGCGTCTCCTGGGCTCGCGGCTCCAGGGCTGTCAGGTTCTAGCAGTGTCCCGCCCCCTGTGTGGCTTCCCTCCCTGAAAGTGTGGGAACTCCACTGTGAAAAGTTTTCTGTATGCCTGTGTACATAGCAGCACTGTTCACAGTCATGGAACCAGCCCACGTGCCCTTCAGCCGATGAATGTATAGAGAAGTTGTGGGATATGTAGTCTGCAGAATACAACACAGCCCTGAAAAAGATGAAATGGTGACTTTGGAACAAATGGAGTGGACCGGAAATAAGTCAGAAAATGAAAGGGTGATTTCATTCATCCGTGGAATATAAATAACCAAAAAAACATACACAGGCAAAATACAGCAGGAATAAATCTCAATGAAAGAATTTAATGGTTGGGGGGGCGGGAGCCAGGTGGGAGGGCCTAGGGCAAGGAGGCCCAGGGGGGCCTTGTGGAGGGCGAGTGGAAGATACGTGAGTCTGGTTAAAGGTTTGTTTATCTTTTCAAAAACTTACTTTGATTTCTTGATCTTTGGGGAGTTTTTAAAATTTCTCTTTCATTTCTGCCTGATTTGTGTTATTTCCTTCTTTTTATTGCCCTTGCTTTCACTTTTCTTGTTTACTTGTCCTCTAGGAGAAGCTCGGATGCTTCACCTGTGGCCCCTCTCGGCTCCCGAGGCCCTCGTGGTGCTGTGAGCTTCGTCTTGCCCGGCCTGGCAGGCTCTATCGCCCCGAACAGGCCGCGTCTTCCTTTCCAGCCATCTCCAGTATGTTCTGGCTTTGCCTTTGGTTTCCTTGTCGAGCTGCTCATGAGCATGTTTCTGCTGCACAACTTTGTGGATCTTGCCTCTTTCTTCTTTTGTTTGATTCTAGTTCCATAAAATTGATCCAAAAAGATGTTTGATATGATCTTCGTAGTACTTTGAGGCCTGTTTGGTTTGCCTCCCATCACGTGGCCTACCCTTGAGAATGTTCCGTGAGCCCTTAGAGAGGCGGCTCATTCTGTGCTTGGGGTGGGCTGTGCTGTTGCAGCTGTTGAGCTCATCTCACCACGTGTGGTTCGAGGCTCTTGTGTCCCTGTCAGTTTTCTGTCTGGACCGCCTGGGATGGCTGCGAGTGGGGAGCGGAGTCGCCCCGTTAGCTGCTCTCCGCTCTCTCGGGGTCTGCGGGTGTCGGCTCAGATAACTGTGCTCTGTTGGGACATACTGATCGTCGCTGCCTTGACTGTGTCCGTCCCGCCCCCTCTGTAACGTCCCTCCTGACCCTCTGCACCTTGAAGCAGGCTGCCCTGTCTGGTCTAAGCACAGCGGTCTGGTGGGCTGAGTCTGGGAAATGAAAGCCTCAGGGCGCTCTCCGGGACCCCCACCACTGTCTTTGTCCAGTCCCTGACAGACAGCCTCTTCCTGGCATGTGGGGCTCCCCACTTTGCCTCCATGTCTTATGCCTGTACCTTAACTCTTTTCAGCTCTAGGGTTATATTGACTTAAAATGTAATTCGTTGTTTGTTACCCCATTTGTTTTTGTGGAAGGCTTTATGCAAAACTCCCCCCAAAACATTATTTTTAATCTTTAGGGAATTTTAAGTTGATTCAAAGTATCTGCATTTTAATAATTAAACAGTACTTTTCTCAAAATGAATTTAAGATCTTGTTCTAATCTCTGGAGGAGACTCCTCAGGGGAATTTGATTAAAGATAACCTGTTTCGCATTTATCTCATCTAATTACCGAGGCATCTCCGCTTTTGGTTCTAGGCACAGGGCCAACAATTTTTTAAAAACCCACACATCTAAGCAAATTATTGTGGAAGTTGGTGCTTTCTACTCCACAGAAGAGCGCCTATTTTCTCTCTCTGCTGTAAATCATCAAAATAGCACCGCAGGACGCAGCTTCCGCGCAGAGGCGGTGCCCTTACCTGCCTCGAGGCGCTGCCAAGTGAGAGCCGAGGCCCGGACCTGCGGGGGGGTGGGGGGGGGCGCGGGCCTGCAGCGCGGGTGTGGGCAGAGCAGACTCAGGCTCCTGTCTGGGGCCCGGGCAGCGACGGCAGGACCAGCCCGGACCCCACGCCCTCGGCCCCCCACAACCCCACGTGCTGCGGGGCTGGTCCTCATGGGCAGGGCTGCGGCCGCCGCCAGGCTCGCCGAGCAGCGACCAGCGCCGAGCCTCTGGCCAGGACGCCCGCCGCAGGGTCCAGGACCCGGCGGCCTGTCCTCACCCGTCTCTCAGGCCTGTCCCTGGGCCTGTCCTTGCTCCGCACAGTAGGGCCTCGCAAGCGGGCGCTGAGTGTGTCCGTGGTGGACACCAAGAGGGCTGCTGGCCGGGGCATCAGGCAGCGTCGCCCCAAGCCCTTCCCGGAGCGCCCGAGGCCAGCTGCTCTGGGGCCTTTCGCGGCCGCTTTCTCTCGTCTGCGGCCCCGGACTAGCGGGGTGGACCTGGCCTCAGAAAGGCTGTTGCTGCCCGAAGCCCACAGCACGCAGGGGACGGGCACGGGCCTCCGAGCCTGCCTGCTGGGCCGCGAGAGTCAGCTTGTTTATCTGGTGAGAAGTCAGAGATGATAATTTCTGAGGTGTCTACATGTTGTGGTTAAAGATAAGTATTTCTTTAAAAAAAAAAAACAACATTTATTTATGCATACAAGAACTGGGGTGTGGAGGTGAGAGGATTCACCAGAGACAGAGTGGGGAGCAGAACAGGCGGATCCATTGAAGTCCAGGGCTGAGGGGGCAGCGGGGAGACAGGAGGGGTCTGCTGCGCCCTGTGGGAAGCTCCCTGGCCGGGGATCGAACTCGTGCTGCGGGGGCTGCTGACAGCTTCATAGGCTGAGACTGACCCCTGTGCCCAGGGAGGCCCAAGATAACTATTTCTTATTTAATCTTCCATAACACTTACAACAAGGAGTCATTTTTTCACTTTGAAGATTCATTAGTTTATTTTATAAAAGGATAGGGACTAGGTTTTAATATCGGATCTGTTTGACATCAAACCCGTTCTCTTTCACGATATTGGCCTGTTTTTGGCACAGGGCACGCGGCCAGCAACCGGGTGGTTTAGCTGCAGAAGCAGAGGTGGGTGGGGCTGAGCAGGGCTGGGAGCCCAGGGCCGCCGCAGCCCCACAGGGCAAATGCAGAGCCTGCGACGCGGCCTGGCCTGCTCTGCGGCCTCCTGCGCTGGCTGCAGACTCCGGGGAGGGCTGCGCGGCACAGCCCAGGGGCCTGAGGGTCGCGCCTCCTTCTAAGCGTCGGTCCCAGGGAGTGGCCGCGGAGCCCTCGTGTAACCCCTGCGCTTGCCCTGGCTTCAGGTGCGTCTTCTCAGTGGACATTCTTGTCCTTGGTTTGATGTCCCTGGCCCGCGGCCATCCCTGCCCACACGGCCTGTTCCGCCGGAGCTCCCTGGCGAGAGATGCTCCTGGCCGTGCCTGGCCTGCCTCGTCTGCAGGGACCACCGGCAGCGAGACAGGTGGGTGCCGCCGGAGGGCCTTGTGGCCGGGGAGCCAGACGAGTGAGCACTCGGACCCGGGGAGGCTCCTGGGGGCCCCGCGGGGGAGCGGGGAGGCCCCCACGCCCACAGCTCGGTCGCGCTGCTCCCTGTGCGCGTGGAAAGCCGCGCTGGTTCTGCACGCAGCTGTGGCCCTCTCTCCCGCCCCGAAGTGGGAAAGGTTCCCCATCGCATAAACCTGACGGTCTTACAGGACAGCAAGGCTCGTGCAGATGCTGGCCGCTGGCCGCTGGCCGGCCCTGCTTTCTGCGGCGCAGCCCGAGCAGGGCCTCTGCCGCGCGGGAAGGGGCGTGGCCCGCGAGCGCCCGCCCGGCCGCGGCGCCTCGGTCTGCCAAGGGCCGCTCCCTCTTGGGCTCGCGCGCCGTCCCCTGTTAGAGGCTGTGCGGTCCCGGCCGGCGCAGCGGGCAGCACGGCGTGGGGCGGCCCGGCATCTGCTCCCGAGGCTCTGACGCGGGAGGCGCAGGGGTGGGGCGGGGAGGCCCTCCTGTGCCCATCTCGGCGGCAGGAGCCGGATCGGCCCCACGGCCACTCGTCCCTCGGTAGCCAGAGGCCTCCGGGCGAGTGTTCGCACAGAGCAAGAAGCGCAGCCGCCCGCCTGCCCTGGCGCTAGACCCCGGCCCCGCCCTGGGCTCCTGTCTCTGCTGAAGTGATGTCCCCTGTGACTTACAAAGCACGAGATTTCATAGCAAGCAAAACCTGCAGCACCAGCCATGAGCGCAAATCGATGCCCATGTGCCCCGCTGGACAAGAAGTGGGGAGCAGCAGGGCCCAGAAAGCCCCTCCCCTCACCGCGCCCCATCCCGCCCCACCTGGTGACCCGAGGATCCCACGTGGTCAGCCAGGAGCTCAGCTTCTGCGCCCGAACGGTCGCCGTGGCCGGTCTGTCCGCGCCTCCGCTGCCCCTCCCTGTGCCGCCGTCGGCCTCTCCGCCGTCCGCCTTCATCCGCCAGCCCACCCGTCCCGCCAGCCTGACCGCGGCCTCACCCGGGCCAGATGCCACGGGTCACTCTAGCCCCGGAAATACCTGTGATTCCTTTTTCTGACAGTGAGAAATCTGGTTCTTGTTGCATAAATATTTGTCGACCCCAGAATACACGTCCAGCGTGACAGCTGCTGGCCTAAGCCTCCGTTTAAAGAGAAGCCAGTGATCCGGCCCATATTGTCCGCAGCTCGGCGTGTCTTACGCTCAGTGGTGTGGAATCAAAACATGGTCCTCGAGTTACCTGAGCTGCGCCGCCGGCATCCTCCCGGTGGAGCTGATTTACTCATCGAAACACAGTCTGGTGCTTTGTTTCTGTTTTTAATCCCGTGTTGATTGGGTTTCTTTAAAAAACATAATTCGGGGCCTCCCCGGTGGCGCAGCGGTTGGGCACTGCCCTGTGGAGCTGTTGGCAGCGGCGACGTGAGTTCGACCCCCGGCCGGGGAGAATCCCACATGGCGCGGCAGACCTCTCCTGCCTCGCCCGCTGCTCCTCTCAGCAGTGTGTTTCTGTTCTGCCTGTTCTGCTCCCCACTCCGTCTCTGGTGAGCCCTCTCGCCGCCCCACACCTCTGGCCTGTGCCCCAGCTTGTATGTATAAATAAAAACTAAATCTTTAAAAAAAAAAACAAAACATAATTCGACTCTACCAGTGAAAACTGCAGGAGAGTCTCGGGGAGGGAGACCCCGCCCCTTCCTCAGGCCCCGCCCTCCTGCGGCCCCCTCCTCTCTGAGGGTGATGGTTTGCGGGTGCCCCTTCTGTCTGCTTTTGTGCAAGTGAACAGATGTGTGTATGCGCTTCCTGCCCACTTTGTTCCTACACTTTTCTTATAACAAGTTATTCGACAAATACTACAGCATTCAGACTTCCCCCTTCCTTTCTACCTGAATCACGCAATAGAGAATATTCTGTGACTTTTTCATCCTTTGACATTCGTGCAGACTTTGTTTTGTTGTGGAGTGCGGCAGATCAATTTTGCAAGTGCGCCCTGAATGCGGACCCTGCACCCGAGGGCGCTGCTCCGTGTGTCTCAGCCAAATGAGCTTGTGCGTTGGGTCGCTCATGTCCTCTCCCGCATTGTGCCTGATTGGTCAGGCCTCCCTCCACTGGACTGCGAGGGGGCGGGAGAGACTGTCACCGTGTTTAGGGCAAACTGAAGCCGGCGCCATCACCAGGCCCTGCAGCCTCGCGCGCCCCGCGGAGCCCGCACCCCCCGCCCAGCACCCCCCGCGGTGGCGCCCCGAGGCACTGGTGCTTGTTCAGGCGCCACGGAGGCTCCAGTTTCGCGTGTGCGAGAACTTGCCCAACTCCTGCCCGCGTGCGCCTTTCCGTGTGAGAAGCGGGGTTCGCGCGGCGGCGTGGCTCCGAGGGCCGCGTTCCCTGTGCGCGCACAGGCGCCCTCCGCGCAGGGCCCGCGCTGCACCCCCAGCCCCCCGCCCCGTGCTGCGGTCAGAGCTGCCGCCTGTTCGGGCTCTGACTGACTGTTTCCCTTCCTGGATCGCACACGAGTGACGGCTCCGGCTCCGGGCTTCCGCCTCCCGCCTCTTCCGCATCGCGCTCCGGCCCCTCCGCCTTCTCCGGTTCCCTGAGCTTCCCGGCCCCCTCTGCGGCAGCACCCCGGGCTGGCGCGGGCATCTGCGCCGGCTGGCGCAAGGGAGGGGGCTGGGCCCTGCCGGAGCCCGCGCGACCCCGCTCGCTGGGGGAGGAAGAGCCGGCGGGGCGCGGAGGTCACCTCACCTGCCAACCAGGGCTCCCGCCGCCATGGACCGCGCGTGTTTTGTTTTTGGGAAAAAGCCATGCGGAGCCGAGGGATCCAGCTTTGAAAACGCCAATTTTAATGAAGGGCTGTCAAATTTGTTTAATATTCCTACTACAGGAGCGGAGCCCGTTGGTCTGTCGCGGCTCCAGAGGGGCTTCGTGGCGAGGTCAGACCCCGCCCTGCTGCCCGCCTGGCAGAGCCCTCGGCCTCGAGCCCGGCTGGAGAGAAACCCGAGCGGCGTGACCCTCGCGCTTCCCCCCCATGACTCACCGGTGGTGGAAGGCGAAAGCCACTCAAATCACTTCCAGGACACGACATGTTCAAACGGCTGTCCTAGAAAAATAATTTGCTTTAATCCCCGCACAGGCCGGCCACCGCCCTCGTCACGTGAGCCTGGGGACTTCTGTCGGGGAATGGTTTCGGGGAAAGTGCTTTCGGTGAGTAAATCCACAGTTGCATTGAAAGTGCAACCAGGTGTGAGTGCTTTAAAAAACGAATTATGCCAAGATGCGTTACCCAGCTGCGTTTCAGGAGGATTTCAGGAGCCCGTCGGGTATTTTAGGCCTTAGGAACGCAGCCCTGCTCACATTGCCTTCCTGTGGTTTGTCCCCGGCTGAAACCTGTTAACGAGTAAACGGAGCCGGAATTTCTGGTTACATAGATTTAATTTACTTAAAAATGTGGCTTAGCAATTTTTTTTGCTTGATACCATGTAGCCTTTGCTGTGACCTTTTGTGCAAAGTGACTAGTTTCAGTCATGAAAAAAGTGAGAGATGAAATCCACCTGTGCTGGGGGCGGGGAAGGTGGGGGCGGGTGGTGTGGGGGGCTGCGCCCAGGTGAGCCCCAGGCCCGCGGCGGGGGCGGGGCGGCCCAGCTGTGCCTCTGACCTGCCGCCACGGGCTCCCGATGGCCCTGGGGACTCCACACCGCGGCCCCTCACCCCTCCCCCAGTTCCAGCCCCCCATCACTGGCGCGCACCCCAGCCAGCACTGGGCTGGTCCTGGGTAGCGCAGAGCTGACCGCTGTGGTCCCTGAAGCAGCCCAGTGGGCAGCCCTGACCGTCTGGCTTCTTCGACGCAGCCTGCTCGCCCGAGTCATTCACGTGCGCGTTTGTTGGGGTTTCGCCCATTTACTGGTGTCCACGGGAGGGCGAGCTGCGCTTTCTGTCCATCCACTGCCTGGGTACTGACTCTTGGGGTTTTTGGACTATTTCCATAGTATCGCGATCCCTTTCACATAGTTTCTGGGTGACTATATTTTTTGTTTCTCTTGGGTAGGTGGGCTCTCAGGAATAGAACTTCTGGATTGCGTAGCGCCTTGAAGTTTAGCTTTTCAGTGTTATGCCAAATTGTTTTCCAAAGTGGCTGTCACATTTTACATTCTCACTGTAGACAAGAAGAGGCTATTCAAAAATAGGCAATTTGGAAAGGGAAGAAGTAAAACGTTCAGCATTTATAGGTGGCATGATAACATACCTAGGCAATCCCACCTGCCAGTAAAAAGCAGTTAGAAATAATAAACACATGCAGTGAGTGGTAGGCTACAAAATTAATATACAAAATTAATAAGAAAAAGTCTGTTCTGTTGCTACATGCCGGTGACAAGCTCGCATGAAAAGGAACGAGCCAAGTAATCCCATCAACAGTCGCATCCAAAGGAAGAAATACCTTGGAAGAAATTTAGCCGGAGAAGCGAAAGACCTGTACCCCACAAACTGCAAGACGTGGTGAAGGAAGTAGAAGCAGACAAAAGGGATGGAAGGTGTCCTGTGCTCACGGACTGGAAGAATCGGCCTCGGGAAAATGGCAATACTCTGTAAAACACACACAGCCACTAGAAGCCTGGCATGCTTCACAGAAATAACAAAGAATCAAGAAATCGATTTGGGACAAAAATGGAGGTATCATAATCTTCGACGTGAAACTACACTAGAAAGCAGCACTAATTCAAACAGCTTGGTGTTGGGGTTGAAACAGACACACAGATCAGCGGAACAGAGTGGAGAGCCCAGAAACAAAGCCACATCGATGTGAGCAGCTAATGGGGGACAAAGGAGCCCAGAGGTCCCCCTAAGCCGCTTCCACAAACGGTTTGGGAGGACTGTGCCGCCCCACGCAAGAGAATGAACTTGGACCACTCCGACACCACACGGGCGCCCGGAAGGCCTGAGCCGAGTCCGGGAGCCGTGACAGCCGCAGACCGTTCGCTCCGCCCCACTCTCGTCCGTGCTGCGGCTGGCCGGGACTTCAGCCAGGGAGCTCCCGCGGGGCGTCCCCCCGTGGCTGGGGGGACCCTTTCGTCTTTACTGAGGCAGATTGACTTCCGGCACCCTGCGCTCCGGGGACAGCGCTGTCCTCTCGCTTCTGCATTGTGGTGCCCGAAGAGTACTGTGCGCCCGCGCTGGGCGGCCGGCCCCTCTGGCCCAGTTTACTCTCCCCCTGCCCCGTGGCCACTGCTTTGTTCTTATTCTCTAAGAGTTTGTTTTGTTTTGTTTGTTCACGTGTGTTTGTTTCTTTGTCCGCCAGGTGTGAGCACACCACCCGCTCTTCCTTCTCCCCGCCGGCTTTCTCCCTTCAGGAGCAGCCGGTCCCTGTGTGGCTGCGACGCCTCCTTGGCCGCGCGCCTCCCGTGCCGCTCCTGCCCGGCGCGCAGGGGCTCCCTGAGAGCGAGCGCGTGGGAGGCGTCTCTATCCCGGGTGCGTCTTGCGTGCTTCGGGTCAACGCCCAGGTTTGGGTAACTGGGTCGCGAAGTTTCCACTGTTCATGTTTGAGAATGTGCGAAGCGATTTCCCTGCAGCGGAGCAGGCGCCCCCCGCTGCCCCCGCCCCTTCTCCGCCCAGCTCCCGCCCCCTCTGCTTGGGGCGGCGGCACCGTGCAAGTGAAGCTCAGGTCGTGGCTGCCTCGCGCCAGCACCGGCGGCGGCGCGCCCCAGTGGCCTGCTTGCCTTCCTCAGAGACGCGCCATTCAGATGCTCTGACCGTTTTTGATGTTTTTTTATTGTTGGTTTTTTGTTTTCATTTTTCCTGCTTCCTAATGGTTCACATTTACAAATCCATTCATAAAAACGATATAAACACATGTGGTGTTTAAAAATAGATTTAAAAATCTGTCTATCTTTATCTGTTTCTATTTCCAGCCCCCCGTTTTCAAGTGCTTGCTTCTCTTTTGTCTTTAAAGAAGGCAGCGAGGAGGGGCCGCCCCGCAGGACAGCCCCGGCCTGGATGTGCTGGGCTCTGGCCTGGGGCGGTGGGGGCGTGGCCCCTCGTTCTCTGGCTCATTTCAGCAAAACTGGATTCAGACCTCCCAGCGAGGCGAGGCCGTGCCCAGGCTGCAGGGCCCAGGACAGTCTGGGGCTGGACAGAGCCCCTCACCGCCCCCCCCCCATGTTTCTGGCCTGCCCCGAGTTCCTGGATCCGCCTCTGGGATAATTTCTGGAAAATATTAAATATTTACAGGCTGTGCTGCCAGCAAAAGATGCCATGAGGACACAGATCTCTAAAATGCCTCTTTCTTCACTCAAAACCCGGCCTACTGGGTAATACATTTAATGATCCTTACATGTCGCCGTTTGCAAAGGAAGGAGAAGAGACGGAGGGCGAGTCCCTTCCAGGAGACTCGAGGGCGCGGCGGCAGCAGGGCCTCTGGCCCCCGGAAGCACCCCCGCCCACCCCCAGCCCTGCGCCGCCGCCTGGCCGCGGCAGGGCCCCGGGCGCCTGAACCCCCCCACTCCCCGCTCCGTCGGGGCGCGCTCGGGTTCTCCGCAGACCCAGCCGGGAGCACTTCAGTCAGGGGACTCTGACACTTTTCCCGTTGGGGGGAACATTTATTGGGGTTTCTTTTAAAATTGTATTATTTTTTATTCAGGTAGCATTGAAGGACGATTCTTTTTATGCAGCGCTTCCAAAAGTGTTTCCCCCAAGGAAACACAACTTCTCTGTCCCTACAGGAGAACTGGACAGTAATCCCGGGGTTTCCGCCGCGCCTCGCAGGCGCGCTAAGTGCACCCCCAGCAGGCAGGGGCTGTCGCCTAACCTGGCGCGGACTACGGGGTGCGTGGAGGCCGAGACGACGGCCAGGCGACCCCCGGGGGTCGTGCCGGGCTGCTTTTCCGCAGCGGCCGCTGTCGCTGGGTCTCGAGATCGGCTTGGATTTAATGTCTGGTGCTTGACTAGAACAGGGGGCGGGGGTCCGATTAGTGAAGCTATGTGAAAATAATTTCATTAACTGCGGAAAATGAACTGCTCACCCAGAGTGAATCTGGAGACTCAGCACTACCTACTTTGTATTCATTTAATTAAGTCCCGACGAGAAGAAATTATCTTTTCAAAGGAAGATCGACTGATGGCTGCGGCGGCAGCGTTAAGTGGGTGCAGTTCTGCGGGCGAGGACAGTCCGCGGTCACACGCGGCCGGGCGCGGGGCAGCTGCACCCCTCGCGGGCGGGCGGCGCCCCCGCCACCTCCCTGTGCGCCCCCGCGCCACGCCTTTGGGAAAAGCCGGTGAGCACGCCGGCCCCTTCTGGAAGGATCGGCCCTCCAGGTGGAGTCCCCTTGAGAAGAGGCTGCCTCAGAGCTGCGCGACCCCCACCCGGCCTGTCTGAGCCCCACCGCAGCTGCGGGGGGGGCTGCAGTGACCGCCCGGGCGAGCCAGCGGGGGGCGGGGCGAGAGGACGGCTGCACCCCCGTGTTCCGCTCCAGCGCAGAGCGCCTGGCACAGGAGAAAGTGCGAGAAGGAAAATACGTCAGAGAAGTGCAGGAACCCAGAGGCGCGGAGAGTGCCCTTGCTGGTCGGGCCAGGCCCGTGGGCGCCGCCCCCAGCAGCCCGGGAGACAGCATCCGCCCCGGCGCTGCCCAGCGGCCCTGCCGCCCGCCCGGCCTCAGCAGCCCGTCTCCGGCCGCCGGGGGTCCGAGCCCGCCGGGCGCGGAGCGGCTCTCGCGACTGGGCACGAGGCCGGCGCTGGCCGCGGAGGGGCGGGGCCGCGCGAGCGGGAACCCCGCATCTGCCTCTCGGGCACAGGGGCGTCCTCACCCCGTCACGGAGCGTCCCTTTGCTGATGCGTTCTCAGTACTTACGTCAGAACTGGAACCCACCTGAGCCGGACGGAACCGCCCAGGCGGGGCCTGACAGCGGCCGGCCCCGGGGACAAGCAGCGGCAGCGCGGGGCTCTCCCCGGCCCGACGCCCACTGACCGCCGACAGCGGGGGGACGGCGCGGGGGGGGGGGGCTTCTAGATAGCCTGGCGCCCACCTGGGCCCGGACTGTCGCTCTGGGCCTCTGTCCCTCACAAGCGTGCCCCTTCCGACTGTTTGCTCCTCCGAACACGCATCTTCCTTGGGGCGGTGCCGGCAGGGACGCAGCCGCAGCCCCACTCTCCGCGCGAGCCCGCGCCCTGGCGGCCGCCTCTCACCGCCTGGAACCTGCCCTGGCGGGAGCAGCACCGAAATATCAGACATCGTAGCCAGGAACCCCGAGCGGTGCGAAACGCAGACTGAAAGGTCTGAGCTGGCCTCTAAAATTAGCTTAGATAGGCGAGCACAGTGCAGCTTGTTGGGATGTTTGGGGGTTTCTTTTGTTTTTGCTTATTTTTGCAATAAGCCGGTAATCTGGGTTATTGAATTTGAGAAGCGCAACAGAAAAGACGCGAGGGTGGGAAATCTCAGCGCCTCCTCGCAGGCAGGAGAGGCTGGGGTTCGTGAAATGACGAAAGAAGGCGGCTCCAGTGACAGAGCTCCACGCCCCAGCCGCTCTGATTTCTCTGGAATGGGCTCCGTTGGCGAGCAAAACGGGCTCGGTGAGGCAGGCCTCTCTCCTGGCTGTGTCCTTTAACTCCTGGAAGCTGGAGTGTAGCACTAAGATGATCCACCCAGGCTGGAGGTCGGATGAGACGGGAAGGATGGGGAGCCGTGCTCTTGCCCCGGCCCCCGGGGCTGCAGCGCCCTCGCCGCACTGCACCCACCTGTCTGCTGCGAAGCCCGCGGCAGCTCGGCTTCCGCTTGGGAAATGTGGGGCGTGCCAGTGTGAGCAACGGTAACTTCCCAATTGCTGCACCGACTTTCTTAGTACGTTTAGTTCAAAACTAAGTTGATAAGTAACCCACTTCTAAAAAGTAATTATGTGCTGACTTATCACTAAAAGGTTTTAATGTCAGGTAATTTACTTAAATTATTCAATATTTGCTAATATTCATACTGCCACACAGCAAAAATCACATTCTCTCTCCCCCAAAAATATTTGCTGGAGCCTTAAGGGCCACTGAGGAGCTGCCTGGGCCGACTGTGTCTCGCTGCGCGGCCCGACGGGCGCCCCCAGCCTCTTCCCCGAGGGTGTGTGGGTGACACTGTCTGCGCGGTGAACGCTGCGCTATGTGGGCTTCTGAGTCGTTTTTACTCCAAAGTACAAACGGGAGCGCTGGTGTTCGGTTTCTCCTCTGTGTGTTACTTTAAAGCGCGTTCTGTCCCTTCATCTCGTCTTTATGGCTTGGCCTCGACTCTAAACATGACCTACTTAGGTGCCGGGAGTGTGAGGGAGCCGGAAAACAAAGCGCAGGCGGCACAGTAACAGGATATATTGGTGAAAAATGGGCGAAATCAGGGCTGCATCTTTGCGGGGAGGGGAGGTCACACGATGTCCCTGCGGGGAGGCCTGAGAGTAACATGCGTTTTAAAGGAAGGTAATTTCTTTAAATATTGTTCTTATTTACGGGATCAACTGAAGCCCCTTCTAGATGCTGATCTAGAATAAGCAGCGAGAAGCTCCCACGGCTAAAGCACTGGGGAGACCGCGGGGGCCCGCCCGAGCCGGAGCCAACGCCAGGACAGCTGGCGCGGAAAATGCAGAATGAACCCCAAAACCTGCCGAGCTTGCTCAGGGGTGGGAATGCGCGTCCTGCCTGCTGCAGTGCAGAGGCACACGCGGGTGCAGGGTGCGGGAGAGTGGGGGCAAGTCGGCGCTCTGGCCATGCCTGGCCTCCCCGCCTGCTTGCCGGGAACCCCAAACAGTCAGGCCGGAGAACACAGAGGCTCAGAGAGACTGGGGCGGGTGGAAGGGGGAGACAGCCAGCATCCTGGAGGGGGGCCTCAGGCCCCGGTAGAGGCCTCGGCTGGCGGGAGGCCCCTCAGGCCGCACCCTCGTGCTCAGCTGTCGGGAAACAGCAGGAACTACAGGAGCGAACCTCTCCTTCAAGGCGCTTCCAGACGATGCTCCAGGGAGGAGACCATCGACAGCGTCCATGTTGCAGGGCGCGCGGGGGAGGCGCCAGGGCGCACCTTGATCTTTGGGCGACAAGCCGTGGAGGGGCAGAGGGGGGAGGGGAGGGGCCCTTCCCGCCCCTGGGGAGGCTTTCCACGCCCTGTGGCGGCATCTTCCACGCCGGACGTCCCGCCGCAGACGCGGCCTCTCTCTGCGGCACTTCAGGGGGACCCCCGGGCTGGCGGGGTCCTGAGCCTCTGCTGGCGCCTCTCGCGGCAAGGCTGCGGAAGGAGGCCGAGCGCGGGCCCCCGCGGGGTCTGCTCTCCCGGTGGGCGGGCTCTCCGGGCTGGCGGCTCCTCCGAGACGCCCCGCGCCCCTCAGGGACTGGCGTCTCCCAGCGCGGCTCGGGTGCGCAGACCTGTCCGCACCTCGGCCGCGGCGTCCCCTGGAAACCGTGGCTGAGCGCTGGCGTCTGCGGTCGTGTCTCTTCATCAGAATTCACACAAGGAAAAGGAAGAAAGGACGATGGCAGAAACCGTCCTCGGGTCTGGTGACTCTGGCCACTTCACGCAGGCGGAGACGCCGACCGGCCGCCCTCCCGGTCACGCTCCCTGCCGGGAGACAGGCCGAGCCGCCGTGCGGAGCCTGCGCGAGGGACACACGGCGCAGGAAGTGGGGGGCGGGTGTCGGGAGGGCCTCGAAGGGGTCGCCTCGGCAGAGTCCAGCACAAGGGCGCCCAGCGAGGACGGTGGCTTTGCCGCCCCGTGCCAGCTCGGGTGCTGGACGGCCCGTCCACCCCACACCCCCCTCCCGCAGCGCCCGCTCTGCCCTTTGGGGACGCGCCTTCCGCACGGGGAGACGGGGGCACCGGCCCTCGCGCCGGGGCTCAGGCTCTCGGGCTGCGCCGCGGGCCAAGCTTCCTTCCCTGGACACAGACGCGCCCCGTGATTCCGGAGCCAGCGCCTCGCGGCCCTTCAAGGCGCGTCAGCCCCTGGCGCGAGACCCGCCGCCCGCCGCTGCTGGCGACCCCACGGCTTTGCGTTTACGGTGGGCCGCGGCCTGTGGGGCAGAGCGAGGAACAACAGGGTTTACCTCCATTTTCTGTTCTGTCGGATTCAAGGTGTCCTTCCTCCTGCGGGTCCGCGTCCCTGGGGGATGACGGCTTCTCCCGGATGCCGCGGGAAGCTGCGCGTTGGGGTTCTGAGCTGGGTGTCCTCGGAGTGTGAATCATCACGCCTCCCAGGCGCTGAGCGTTCTGCGATGGCTTCCAAGAGATCTGGCAGTTCCTCCTGCCTTTAATTGCTCTGCCTGGAGTGTGACCAGAAATCCTTCCTCAAATGTCTCGCTGACAAAACGGGGTTCTTCCCGCCGGCTGTGCGCCCCACCCCCCACGCTGGCGCGCCCCCCACGCGGGCTTCGGCTCCCCTGGCTGCTGCCTGGGACACGTGCAGCCGGGCTCGGGCAGTAAATATTTGCCCAGTTCGTCCCGAGTTCCATCTGGTGGGCCTTCGGCGCTTATGAATCCACTGCTTTCCATTCCAGTGGTGCATCCCCAGGAAATAATTATTGTGTGTGAATTTTGGGCTGCAATTATGGTCCAAATTAAATTAAAATTTGCCTTTATACTTGTCTACCAATTTGCAAATAACCCGCCTGCGCTGACCACGGTCAAGTTTGCAGGGAGGGCTCGCGCCTGCTGCTTTACCAAAGTTTTGACTTGGAGGCCGCAAACTGTAACAAGAACTATAAAATGTACCTTGATTTCAGATGTTAGAATGTGAAGAAAATGCATCTCTGAGTCAAATAAACATGAATCTCACTTCGTACAACTTAACAAAAAGGAAACAAATAACCCCAAAGAAAAAAGGGCAGAAGAGCTAACCAGACACTTCTCCAGGAAGACTCACAGATGCCAGCAGGCACAGGGAAAATGTGCATCATCACGTCTCACCAGGGAGAGCAACTCAAAGCCATAGCAAGAGGCCACCTCTTGCCCATGAGAACCGCCGGTTTCGAGAAGACCAGAAACAGCAGGTGTTACTGAGAGTGCCGAGCGAAGGAACCTCGTGCCCTCTTGGTGGGAATGTGGACGGGTCCAGTCCCTTGGGAAACAGTGTGAGGTTTCTCAGCATGTTGAAACTGCATCTACTGTGTGACTCAGCAATTTCACTCCAAGACATCAACCTGGAGAGTGCAAAATGCAGACTCACAGTGATCCCTGTACCCCAATCCACTGCTCACTCTCTACAATAGCCAAGTTATGGCAACAGCCCAGTGGCCAAAAACTAGGATTGCATCAGGAAGTTGGCCTGTGCATAGTGGAATACTACTCAGCTCTTAAAAAGGTGAAGTCCTGTCATGACCGACGGCATGGCTAGAACTGGAGGGGATGGTGCAAGGCAAGGTAAGTCAGGAGGAGCAAGACAAATACCAGAATGTCCCACTTTATATGGGATATAAAGCAGTAAAGCAAAGGGCCAGCTAAAACCAAAGCAGTAGCAGACCCTGGAAATCTGACTGGGGAATCGCTGTTATAGGTGGGGGCACCCCCGGGAGGAGCACAGTGGACTGAGGTGGGGATGGCGGGTCCTTGGTGGTTATGTGGGGAATGGCAGCATCTGGGGAGGGGTGTCCTGTGCTCTGAATCATGCTGTTTTGGACCAGTGTTGCCTCAGCTATGAAAAAGGCCCTCCCTGAAACATGCCAATTCCAGTAATTAATGACATTTCAAGGAATCAGTAAAGATTTTGAACAACTGCGTTCTTGGACTATATAGCAAATAAGCGTGTTTCCTAGGTCTTGATGTGTGATTAAGATTTCTATGTGTAGCTTAATTCTGCAAACGTATAAATATGTTTATAAATGGTTATAGTTCATTAAAATGCATTCTGTTTGTTCTTTAATTTCATCTTATAACTTCTGTTACCTGCTGGATGCCTTCATTTTTGGCTTTTCAATGACTAAAACAAGCCGTTCCTTTCATGGGTCAAATCCATACTATTTGTTCCCTGAGAATTATAACCAAACAAATGGTGTTTATAAACCTTCCCCGTTACATTAACAAAGACACAAAAACAAGACTACAGTCTTATTAGGGTGATGAGGTATCACCTGGGGCATCCTTCTCCTATGGTTTAGGGTCGGGGGGCAGGCGTGAGGCGACGGTGGCCGTGAGGCCGTGCCATCCAGCCATCTGGGAGGGTTCGCTGGATTTTATACTTGTCGGTTTTTACTCAATAGTAAAAATGTACTTATTGGAAAACGTTTACTTCAAATTCAAGCCCTGTTGATATTATTATTGACATCATTGAAAAAACATCACTCGCCCCTGATTAGAGTAATTCGTGAGTGCTACAAGTGTGACCATCAAACCTCACTTGAGAACAAAGAGAACCTTGAAAATAAATCGATAAGACAAAGAAGGCAGCTCTCGCAGGCCTTTTGGCTCGCAGCGCGTGCTCTCCTGCTTCTGTCTCTAGTGGCCAGTCAGAAAGCCTCCCCTGTGTTAAGGGCAGCGGCCTCCAGCCCACCCAGGCCCGGGCCAGCAAGGTCCAGCGGGAGGCTCCTGGCCAGTTTGGTGACCAGGTATCTGCCCCAGCTGTGCACTTTCCAGAGTGTGTGGTGTGCCCGCCCCCCCCCCCCCCCGCATCCGGCAGCCAAGGGGGCCGCGGCTGGGGACCCGGAGGCCGCACGGTCAGCACCGCGGTCAAGCCTCTCTTCCCAGCTTGGGCAGGTGACACACTCTAAGTCCGTCAGTGACTCTTAAGAGGAAGCAGTGGCCCCGGCCTTGCAAGGCCGTGCGCACGGGTAAACGACCCTCTGCCAGCGGAGGACCGGCCCCTCGGGCAGAGCCGCGCGAAGAGCCGCGCGAAGAGCCGTGCGCGCCCTGGCCCCGCGGCCGACGGATGTGCCCTCGGCTCCCGCCGCGCCTGTTGAGCGACAGCACAGACCGGCACTGTCAGGCCTCGAAGAGCACACAGTGACCAAAACAGGCTCTTCTTGTGATTTTTTAAAAGTAGCGTTGGTTGGTAGCATCGTCAAGGTTTCGGGGTACAGCCTGAAGCGTCGGCATCCGCACATCCTGCGTCAAGGCCCCCAGAAGCCGCCCCACCCCTGTGGACGTGACTGGCCCGCAGGCGTTTGCCTCATGCGCCTTTCATGAGAACCACGTGCGGCTGGGCCAGCGGGGCGGCGCCGATGGGCAGAGGGCGGCAGGCCGCGCCCGCAGCTGCGGGGCAGCACGAGGCAGCGGAAAGAGCCGGGACCGGCCCGACACGCCCACCGTCTTCACAGCGCCGGGACGCGCTTAAGCGGATTTTATCTTCCCAGAGACGGTGCTGCCCGCTTTAAATAGGTTAAAAAGCAGCATTTCCTGAGTGATTTTTACAGGGATATCATTTACAGGGGTCGTTATCTATAAGGCTTTTAAAATTTTTATGGTGATTTATGACTTTTAACATAAGCGTATCAGCGTCCAGCGATGGCGCCACCGCGCACGCACCTGGCGAGCTTGGCGAGCGGCCCCCAAAGCGCTCGCTGGCTGCACGCGCCAGGCCGGGTGGGGCTGCGGGGCCGCGGCCATCGCGGGTTGTTTCCCGCTAAACGTCGTTTTCGTGTTAGCAGAGGGGGCGGCATTTCCGGCTGGAAACGCATTTCCTCTGGCAGGCGCCGCTGCTCTGCGACTGCAGGGGTCTGGGGCACAGACGCGCACCCCTGCGGTGACTCACAGGTCCCCCCAAAATGCCAACGCCCCCGCATCACGGAGCCGCCCGCCGCCGCCCTCAGCCCTCAGCTCAGCTCTGCCTGAGCTCGCGGTGTTGCTTGCTCAGTTTCGTCTGTTTCTGTTTTGTTTCTTCACGTTCCACCTCCAGGTGAAACCGTCTGGGACCTGCCTTGCTCCTCCCGCGGGCTGCGCGCAGCCAGCGCCCCGCGGTGTCCCCACGCTGCGCGCACCCGAGGCCGCCCGCCGCCGCGCAGCGAGGCCGGAGCCCCCGACGGAGCCCCGGCGTCGGGCCCGAGCTGAATCGAGTCTCCCTGGCCCCCAGGCCGCTGCCTCGGGGTCTCCACACTCGGCTTTCCTGAGGGCCTACAACACACAGACCCGAATCGTCAGGGAATATTTTTATTCCCCATCAAATATTTCATACACTTTTATAAAAATTCTAGTAATTTTTATATACAAGCCAAAGACAAATTGATCTTAGAACTAAAACCTAACATTAAATTCCCATTAGCTTCAAACAGACCAAAACAGTCTATATTCAAAACATGGAGTAAAGACTTCCTGATGTTTAAAAACAAAATAAATTCAAGATAGAGCCAGTTATTCATTATAAATTCACTTCAAAAATATTGCTGAGGGACTCTGTCAAGCTCATGTTGGTAATGACCAAATTGCCATCAATTTGGGTGTCAGAATCTCTGGAACTTGTAGAGAACTGTGCAATGTAATTATGAAGTTTCTCAAGAACATGAACACGTCTGCAAAAGTTTGCTGACACTTTTGCAGGCCTTAGTGTTTCACGACACGTTTCCACAGAAATACTTCAGCTGTTACTTTAACGGCCTGTTTCTAGGTTGGAAAGCGCTTGGCGGGAGAAGCGGCGGCCTCCGGGGGCTCACAGCTTCCCGGCGCCGGCGACCGATGCCCGCTCTCCCGGTGCCGGCTTGGGGGCTGTATCAGGGTGGTCTATTAATAGTGGGCTCCAGGCGGAGATCCTGTTCTAGCGGGGCAAGAGAATGAAGCCAGCAGGGCGAGGGGCGCGTGTCCAGGTGGGGGCAGTCGCTCCCTTTGACCCCTGGACGGCCACTGGGAGTGAGCTGACCGCAGGAGACCCGCCGCGGCGGGACACGCACTCAGGAAGGCCGTGCGAGATGCGATGGCGCCGCCCTCTCCGGAGTCCCTGAGGCCTTCCGCGGGGCCTTTGCGCCAGGGCTCTGTCCCCCGGGATTCGTGCTTTCGTCGCCGCACTTCCAGTGAGCGGCCTGCAGGCCCGCCTGCCCTCGCCGCTGGCCTCCGCCGGGCTCCGCCGGCCTCAGCGCCGCCCTCCGGCCCCCGACGGCTGCTGGGCTCTGGCCAGGCACCGGCCTCCGGGCCTCGCGGCCACCCGACGGTCACACTCAGTCCTGTCCGCTGTCTCTCCACTGCCCCTTCGCGTCCCGTGGGAAAGGGCAGCGCGGCCCAGCGGGTCTCGCCCCGTTTGTGGGTAGGGCGCAGACGCCCGAGGGCGCGGGGAGAACCTCCGCCAGCAGCGCCGACTGGGAGTGGACCTCACGCCGGCCGTCTCCGGGCGCGCGCTTTTGAGATTAGGGAGCATAAATTCTAGCAGTAAGAGAGTGAAACATTCGCTGTCGTTCCATGTGCCCTTCGGCGTCTGGGGGTGCGGGGGTCCCCGCTGTCTCAGCCCTGGGGCTGGCGGCCGACCTGCTCCCGCGGCGGTGACCCGGGGGCGCCCCACAGTGTCCTGCCGACGGAGGCTGAGCGCGCCCGCTGGGGGTTTGTCCTCTGTCCCCCGTGGTTTGGGGACCTTCGGAAGGTCTTCTAGTTAGGGCGTGACAGTGCAGATTCGAAATTTAGGGTCGTCTGGAAGTTTGTGACATGAAACCGAGTGGGGAGTTCGGAGAGAGGAGCGGGTACCCCAATCCCAGACCCTCTCTGGGAGCATGAAGTGGCGCCTCCAGGGAGCAATGAAATCCATCTCCCCCTTTCCTGGACTCGAGAGAGGACGGGCCTGGTGCTTATAAATAAATCCTTGCTGCCATCTTGTGGGAAGAAACAGTATTTATATTTTATACCAGTTTAACTGCAAGACTTCCTGAGCCCGTAATTCCCCATAATAAATTCTTTGTTATTTAAAATTAAATTTCAACTTGAACATCTAAAAGTAGTCCTTCTTGTGCTTCTGTGCAAACTTCCTTTTCAATCTACATGGACTTTTTACCTATATCTTTTAGGCGTCCTATGGTTTTGCTAATTGTAGTATATATATTTCTAAATTAATTTCTATGCTTAAATTTGTTTTGGTTCAATTTTATTCCAAATTCCTAGGCTAAAAACAGTTTCAGTGATAATTTGTGAATATACCTCCTTTTAGCTTTTCCTATTAAATTCATTCAGCTCATTCAATTTAGCCAGCAAATATTTATTGGATGTCTATCTTATGTCAGTCATTGTTCTAAACATTCAGGAGATGACAGTAAATAAGAGACAAAAATTCCTGACATTTTAGTCATATGTAAAAAGTGGATTTGTGTTTTAAAGTTTTTAAAATCATCTTTGCCACCCACAGCACCAAACTATGTTTCTAGTTTGGAATGAAGGACGATCTGGGGAAAACCATCACTAAAATAGACTTCCCTTTGGAAAAAAAAGTCCAAAATACTCCAAATTCAGACAAGACATACAAAAATCATAGAAACTGGCAGTCTCGCTGATTATTCTCTACCCACAGGGCTGTAGAAAATGAGGTACAAATAAATACAGGGTCAGCAACAAATATTTTCCTTAAAGTTCATTTTATTAGATCTTAAAAAAAACACACAAGTGACTTTCTTTTTAAAACACTGTAAAAACAAATAGTGTTCACTGAATGTCAGGTGTTCAACTTTGCCTATAATATATGTAAATCAGGTTAATATTTTATTCTGAAGCAATATTTTTAAAATATTTGATAGGAACTATGAAACAAGACTTTTTTTATCCACTTAAGTCCTCCTTCAAGTTTCAGCTGCATAGGAAAAATTATTTTAAACTTGTGAAAACTTAAGGATGTTATTTTCATGGTTATTCTTGAGGGCTCTATTAGAATCATTTCCTCTGACAACAACAGTGCCTGAGGCAACTTTAGCCAAAAGACTAGTTGTAAACAACGATATATTTTAATATACTTATTAAAATATAGTGAAAATACTTTTATATGTTCGATGTACATCTCTGTGTTGACATAATGTGTATCACTCACAGCGGGAGGATTCTCTGGCAAAGAAGAAGCCGCCCCTGCAGGAGGCAGGAGGAGGGAGGAAGGAAGAGGACCGATTTCAGCGGCTCCACAGCTGAGGGCTGCCAAGTCTGCCCCGCGGGGCCTGGGTGGGAGGAAGGGAGAGGCGGCGAGGAGGTGCTGGTGTCCCCGCAGGCGGGACAGACAGGAGGACACGAAACGCGCCGTTCGTCCGCTGTAGAGCGACCTTCCCCTTTCCTGACCTTGAGAAAAACTTTAGTTCCTTCCCTGAAATTTCACGGGGACCTCAGGAGAAAATGGAGACCGATGTGACTGGACTCATCAAAACCGAAGCTGGCGCCTCGCGAGCCTGCCTGGGAGGCCTGCTGGCCGCTGCGGACCCGCGGCGCAAGTGGGAGTGGGGCTGCCGGCCCGCGATTCTCTGGGTGTCGCATCTCTGGCGGGCGCGGGGCGCCGCGGCCAGGCGTGTTGGCTGTGTCCACGCGGCGCCCCAAGGCCGGGGTTGCAGATAAGACGCTTGTTACCAGTTAAGTCCTAATAAGCTGTGAAAATGGGGGTTGCTACCTGTCAGTTGTCGGGGTGCACCTTCCCCGGGCTGGGCCCGCCCCGCCGGCCTCCGCACTGGCCTCTGCGGCTGTGTTGTGGTGACCTCCACGCGACCATGGCACCTGCGGAGAAGACGCGTGGACTCAGCTCTGCGTCCTGGTGCTGGGGGCGCTCGGCCTGCTCTGCTGGCCCTGGGACACCGACGCCTCAGCGGTCACCTCGCAACGCGTGGCTCTTCCTCACTCTGCCTGTTGCCTCGCTGAGTGCCCCCAGCCTTCGGTCACTTCCGGAGGCTCCTCTCTAGGCTGATGTGGCGAGTGGGTTTTTGGGGGCTGCTGCTCCACCCCGAGGAGGTCACCCTGCTCTCCCGCGCGCATGGTCCCCTCGGACCTCTGGCCACGAGGGCTCAGCACGGTCGTCCTGTCCCTTTCCAGCTCGAAGGAGGTGCAGCGACAGAAACGACCTGGAAATCACGCTGTGAAAACGCCGCAGGTGACAAGCAGAGGAACTGGCCACAGTGGGGTGCATCCCCTCAGCTGTTCCTCGCCCTCAGGTAAACGCCGGGGCTTCAGGGGACCCCGGCCCTGGGCGCCCCTGGCAGCCTGGGGTAGGCTCTGCGGCGACTGCCCGGCGGGGCTGACAGCGGCCAGTGAGAGCGTGTGCAGTTCAAGCTCACAACGCCCAACACTCCTGCAGGCAGCAGAATTACTCACTACCTTCCTAAAAAGCACAAATTACATAGCCATGTTTTAATGCCACGATGAAATAAAGACATTAATGACAAAGGTTGAGCAAGAAAATGAATCCCTTACCTACCTGCACATTTACAAAGTCACTCTTGAAAGCCTGTTAGCTCAACAACGACAAAAGTACATAAGCACAACTTAAGGCTATTTAGGAAAATAGCAAAATGAGAACATTACAAAATTTATGACTTGGTACTAACATGCACAAAGTCAAAATTGCAGCCTAAAATTATTTCATTAGTTAACAAGGAAAATAAAGAAATTAGCATGTAACCTAAAGGAAAAAGAACAAATAATAAAATTGAGAGCAGGTGAAACAATGACGGAGAACAGACAATACTTAGCGGCATGGAACGGTCCAGAAGCCCGCGAGGCAGCCTGCGTGCACACGTGCGGGAGCTGCAGGCGGCAGACTAGCGTGACGGCGCAGGGGGCGACGCACGGATTTGATCGTGGGACAATTAAAACTTCCCACGCACCAGAAAATCATAAAAGGAAAATTCACTGTGAGACAGACACTTCTAGAAAGGCTGTATTAATATTTTAAACTCCTAAAAGTCGCTTCACAATCCCAGTCAAAAATCCTTAGACTTCCTCAGCAAGCAGCGGACAGGAGGCGCGACTCTGGGGAGGAGGCGGCTGCGGCGAAGGGAGGCTCCCACCTCCGCCTGGGGCCGGACTGGAAAGTGAAGGCTGTCTAGCCGTGGGCTGTTTTTTGGGTTTTTTTGTTTGTTTGTTTTTTTGCCAATAAACTCTGTTTTAGGGATCTAAGCAGAGATTTAAAAAATGTAAATACTTGTCTACAAGAATCTCGATTGTACTGTTTACTAAAGAAAAATATCGGAAACTATTTCTACGTCCAAAACCAGAAAAAAGCGGCATTTGCAGCAGCGCCGTGCGCCCTGTTTCTGCAGGATGATGAGCGGGGCGGGTTCGCCGAGACCGGCCTGAGCCAGGGGGTGCGCGGGGCGCTGTCGGGTCTTCGGGGACCTGATGCTGGCGGCGTTTACCGCAGAATTCCTGTGCGCACAGCGGGAAACCGACGCGCAGAGATTTCCGAGGCGGTGGGCGCTGCAGCTTCTCTGCTGGAGCGAGGACGGGAACCCGCTCGGGCCTCCGGGCCAGCTCTGAGCTGCTCGCCCGCGGCAGTCGCTGGGGGGGGGGGGGGCGCCCCGTAAACGCTGCCGTTGCAAAAACCCAGTCGACGTGAACTCCCGTGAAAGCTTCGCGCTCTGCCAGCCCCGCAGCTGGGGCGCATCTGGCGGCCGCTGCCAGGGTGCTGACCTTGAGGCCTGGGGCGCCCGGGGCTGCTGCAAAGGCCGATGCCCCTAACCACCGTGTGGCAAAATAAAGCGCGCACCGGAGAAGCGGAACGCGGCCAGCGCTCGCGCAGGTGTGGACCTGGGTGGCCCCAGTCGTGTCGGCTGGAGCACGGGGAGCCGTTCTGCGCACCCCTGGGTGTCCCGGCTGCGGGCGTGGCTACCGCATTCCCCTTGGGTCCCTCGGGCCCACCCCGCGCGCACCTGCCTTGGGGACGCACCGGCCCGGGGCCCACCCTGCGCTCACCCCGCGGCCCACCCGGCCCTCACCCCGCGGCCCCCACCCCACAGACCCCGCCCGGGGGGCCCCCGCCTCCAGGGTTGCCCTCCAGGAGATCTGACGGCTTCCAGGACTGACTGGGGTCGAAAGGCGGCTGAGGGGACTGACAGGGGCGCGTCCCAGCCGCTCCAGGGCCCCCGCGGCCCGGTCCTCTGCAGCTCGGCGCCCCGACAGAGATTTTCTGGGCTGCCGGGTTTTCAGCGTTTTAGGTTTTGAAATGACTTGGCCGCCATCACTCGGTTATTCACACGGGTGGTCGCCGAGGCTCCTCGAAGCCCGAGGCGGGGGTCCCATGCCCAGGAAGGAGCGAACCCCACGGCGGAAAAGCACGTGGGGCAGGGGAGCAGGTCGGGGGCTGGAGGGAGGCGCCCACGTGTCCTCTGGGCGGTCCCCGCTAGCCCAAACCCCGCCCCTCGCAGCGCGGCCCCGCCCCCATGCATCCGGGCCCCGCCCCTGCGCCCTTGCCCCGCCCCTTGAAACGCAGTCCAGCGCCCCGCCCCAGCTCTCCGCTAGGCCCCGCCCTCCTCGCACCTAGGCCCGGGGCCGTGCACCTCGCCCCTCACAACGCGGCCCCGCCCCGCGCCGCGGAAGGCCCCGCCCCCTTGCGGCGCGGCCCGGCGCCGAGCCCCTCGCCCTTCGCCCCTCGCAACGCGGCCCCGCCCCGCGCCGCGGAAGCCCCGCCCCCGCGCGCCGCCGCCCGCCCCCCTCGCGGTCGGCCCCGCCCCCGCGGCCCCAGTCCCTCTTCGCCCCGCCTCCCGCCGCCGGGTTTTCTGCTCTGCGCCTGCGCGACCGGAACCTTCGCGAAGGTTCCCGAAGCGGTGTTGGCCGTTTCCGGAAGCCGTCAGCCCGGAGGTCGCCCGGGGCAGTCGCGGAGCCGTCCGTGGTTCCGGTGTCTGGCCCGACGCGTGACGGCGGCGACATGGCTCTGCTGTGCTACAACCGCGGCTGCGGCCAGCGCTTCGACCCCGACGCCAACGCGGACGGTGAGGCGCGGGCGGCCCGCCGGGTCCCCGGGCTGGCTCCTGGCGGCCGCCGCGGGCGCGCGAATCCTCGCGGGGCGGCCGCGGGGCCGGGGCCGGGCGCTGCTCCGGGGCTCCCCGCGTCTCGTGCCCCGTCCCCGCGCCCGGCCCGCGGCCTGTGCCCGGCCCGCGGCCTGTGCCCGGCCCGGCCCTCCGCCCGGCGTCCGCGCCGGCCCCTGCGGACGCGGGCGAAGGCGCAGGGGACGCGGGCTCGGGGGCCGGGCCGGGCGGCCGGCTCCTCGGGCCCACATGCCGCCGGCGCGCTGTGGCCCCGGACCGGCGGTCAGCGGGGGCGGCGCGGCCCCGGCCGCGGGGAGACGCCTCGCGCCGGGACGCCCCGGGGCTCGGGCGGCGAAATCGGGGAGCGCGGCCTGCAGCCCGGGGCGCCCCGGGGGTTGAGCCCCGGCCCTGCGTGTCCGCGTGCGGTGCGGGGGCGAGAGCGCGGCGTGTGGTCGGGGGGTCGTCGCCCCACGTGGGAGCCGGGCGCCTGCTGTGGAGCGGCGGGACCCGGCCTGCGGCGGCAGCTAACGGGCCGCAGCCGGGGCGCGGGGCGGGGCGGGGGCAAGTTGAGGAGGTGGCGCGGGGGCGACGGGCGAGACCCGGAGCGCGGCCCCCAAACCCGGGCGCCTCCGACCGGAGCCGTCGGTGGGTTTCCCTGGTGCAGCCTCGGAGGCGCAGGGCACATTGGGTCCTGTTCATGAGCTGGTCAGTCGCCCCGGGTGGCCTCGCTGCGCGCCCGGGGAGTGTCCGCGTCGGCCGGACTGGGGCTCACGCCCGAGGGGCCGCTGTTGTCCTCCGTGTCTGAAGCCACTCCTCTCTGCCCGCAGATGCCTGCACCTACCACCCGGGGGTCCCGGTGTTCCACGACGCGCTGAAGGTAGGCCCCCCCCTTTGGCTGGCCGCTTTGGGACAGCGCTTCCTGCGGGATGGACGCGGGACGGTGGCGTCGGTTGGTCACACAGCCCTCCTGTTGCTGCCCTAACTCGCATTTCGGTGCCGCGGGGCACTGAACTCTGATCTCGGATCCGCCCAAGTGGGGGGCTGCAGTCTGATAGGCGCAACCTGAATTTGTGGGAGAAGCGCCTGAGCACCTCCGGCGTGGCCCCTGCACCCTGTGGCTGGGGCGTCGTGACCCCACCGCCTTCCCCTGGCTCGGGGGCGTCGCTGCTTTGCTCTCAGGCGCGGTGGCGGCGTCCTGCCTGCGTCAGTGGGCGCTGCCCACCGCCTGGCTCGCTCCTGCCAGGGGACTAGCCGAGCCCCGTGGCCTCTCGCTGTGGGGTCTCCAGGTCTCCGCGGAGGCCACAGGCTTCGAGTTTGCGGGTCTGCTTGGTCCTGAGTGGGGAAAGCCACGTGTTGAGGGGCGAACCCCTTTTCTGTCTCTAACAGGTTGGGAGGGGAAGCTGCTCTGTGGGGGGTTTTGGGGTGGGAGAAGACCTGACCTTTTCTGGACCACTGTTCGTTCTGGTTTTCTCACTGCACGTCGTCCTCGCTCTTCCTGGATGTTTTCCCAACTCCGGCGTCTCTGACCCCTCGGTCTGCTGGTCGCCGTCTCATCACAGTCCGTCCCTTTAGCCTAGACGCCACCCCTCGGCCAGGGCCTCCTGCAGCGTGTTGCCGTTTCTGTCTCACCAGCCGCAGACTAGCGTCCCCCACGCAGTTACTCCTGCCGGCCCCGCCGGTCTCGGGGCTCTGCCGCCTGCACCGGCCACTGGCCCCCTCCGCGGTCCCTCCTTGACGGCTCTTGGTTGCTTTGTTCTCCAGGCCTGAGACTCACTCTTGATTCTGTGAACAGGAATGGAAGACGAGGCTTCCGACCCAGCGGACTTCGCTGCGGGGTCGCTTTCCAAAGTTGCGTGGCTGAGTAACACTGAAGCTACACGTGCACCAGCCAAAGAGAGGACATTTCGTAGCCAAATTTGAAGATTCGGAAAACAGCAATGCCGTTAAGATAGTTACTGGCCTCGAGCTCACCTGTTTATTTTTCCTTCCTTCCTTCCTCATTTGCTGAGGGTTGCGGCAGCCCCGGTGTTGACATTTGGCTACAGCTGGTCTGTTTAGCGAGTGCCGGGTAGACCCAGAACACCGGGATGGCTGTCAGCGTCTGAATGATGATACAGCCTTTCTCGTCCAGGAGGGCCGAGATGACGGAGGACTGAGAGGATGGCTCTGCTGCCCATGCTAGTTAAACCCTTTTCTGGGTTTTAATCATTACTCATCTGTTGAAATTCAGAGTAAATAAGAGCTAAATTGTAACCGAAGGAGAACTTTGAATAGCATATTTAAATTTTTCTTTAAAAAACCTTTTTTGTGAAAAATTGCTTTTGGTGAAAAAAAAATGAGCAGATCTTTCCTGCAGGATGTTGAACAAAACTGTGTGTGTTTTGTGACTTGCTGCGTTCAGAGTGAGCCCTTGGTCCTTAGTCTGAGTCCGAGACTGCTGCGTGGTGTTTCCTTGTTCTTACCCCCCGCTGGGATGATGGGGACAAAACTGCGTAACGCTTTGCTTGTGGGATGTGTCCACGCTCACGTGTGTAAGAGCAGGTAGTGTGTTTTGGTGGGTTGTGAGTCATGCAAACACAGTTTTCAGTTTTTTCTGTTTCTTAGGGTTGGTCTTGCTGTAAGAGAAGAACAACTGATTTTTCTGATTTTTTAAGCATTGTGGTAAGTATTGCTTCCCAGCTCCCTCCAGGTGATCTCCTGAAAAATGGTGTGATGGGAAGAGGTAGACTGGAAGGACAGGATTCTAGACGTTTATGGACTGGTCCTCTCTCCACAGAGAACCTTTCATTTAAAGTGGTGTTCACGTCCCTCGCACAGTCTTTAACATAAGGAATTTGTTTGTTTAGGTATTAAACTTTCCAGACAGTTATTACACATTTTCCCATTTGCTTTTGCTCTTGAGGTTAGTCTCAAAAGAACATCAAGAATAGGAAGTGGGGTGCAACCTTTTATAGCCTTGTTGGTTGAGAACAGTCCGTTTTTATCAAATCTGAGATGGCCTCGAGACACTGTTGTTCTTATGCCCGTGAGGAGGACAGCCAAAGCTGCACGTCGCTGCTCTTGCGGCCTCCGTGGGCTTCTCGGGCGGGAGAGGCGGCTGGCATGCATCAGGCGTCCACCGCCTGCCCGACGGGCCAGCGTCCATCCTGTTCTACTTAACCCTCTCAGAACACCGTGTCATTCCCTCCCCTTCACTGATGAGTAAGCTGAGGCTTGAGAGGATGAGTTACTGTGCTCCAGCGCACACGTGCGGTCACTCAGTTGGAGAACTGGGGCTCAGATTCAGACATGTTTGAGTAAACAACTTCTATGCCGAGTTTGTAGAGGTAGTTTGTGAGTCTCTAGAGTCTGTTTTCTGTGAATAAGAAAGTCATGCTGTAGTCTTAGTAAAGTAAGCAGATAGCTGCGTGTGACATGGATAAAAAGCTGCCACCCGTTATTCGGGTATGGGAATTTATTTGCAGATGTAGCAAATGTAGCGACTTGGCGTCCTGTTTGTGGTTGTTTGATAAGGCCATGTCTGTGGGATAAAGTAGAGGAGGCTTAGAGTGGGAGTTGTCAGTGGCGATCGACAGTCCTCTCCTGGCACGGGAGGGTGGCGGCGGCGTAACTCCCGGTGTCTCGGACAGGGCTGCACCAAGGGCCGGCACAACAGCGAGAAGCCACCTGAGCCCGTCAAACCTGAGGTCAAGACGACCGAGAAGAAAGAACTTTCTGAATTGAAGCCCAAGTTTCAAGAGCACATCATTCAGGCTCCCAAGCCAGTGGAAGCAATAAAAAGGCCAAGGTACACGCCTCATAGTCGCGTTTCCTCCCGCCCGGGCCGTCCCGTGGCCTCTGGTTTTGCAGAGCGCCACGTCGAGCTGTTGTGTAGACCGTCAGCTCTCGGCCCATTTGGTTTTCCCTTTGATTGGCCTTTGTTTGTTCTTCAGATGCCTGAAAACTGAATCACCTCATCCCTGGCAACTCCGTAGCGTGGTCGGCGTAGGGGGCGTTATGCCTGTTAAAGTATTTCCGAAGCACCTTTTACTCGGCTTCCAGGCGTGGACCCACTCGCCATGGCGCTGTGGCCAGTGGGGCGGGCTGGCATGTGCTTGTGGGTGCCCCGGTCATACCAGCTCTTCTCCGAGCTGCTGTCGAGCCCTGAGCTGTTGGGTCGGTAGGACCAAAACGCCGCACGCAGAGCCGGCTGGTTCTTGGCCTCTGACGGCCGGAATCGCGTGTTCGCACAGGGACTCGTGGTCTTCCCGACTTTATCTTACGTAAATAAATCTGTAGCTTGAATATTCCCAGCTCAAGAGACTCTTTGGTGTTCACTTTAAAGAAACTAATTAGAAGGATTTTTTAAGATCCTTCGTTATTCTTAATGCCTTGTTAGCTGATCTGCCAGTCATCCAAAAAAACTGTCAGAAAAAGACAAAAATTCTGGCGTGGCTCATTCCTGTTCCCTTAAAGTGTTGGAGTCGAGACTTACTGACAGTGTGTATTAACATTGTCTCCACATAATGAACCGGTAATAATCGTACTTAAGGGGAAGTGAGAAATTAAATGGTTTCTTCTAAATTCACTTGGTGGTATTATAAAGATTACAAGAGTGTAGGTTTTGCGTATTTGAAGTTTTTTTCATTAAGGGTGTAATGTAACATAAACCACAAACGATTTTGTTTCCATTGCCGTGTTCGTTAACATTCTTAACACGTACCCAATAGCCTTGACCAAGGCGCCACACAGCGCTTACCCATCACGAGAGGTTCGGGGTGCAGTCACTGTGTTTTGACGCACTAGCACCTGCCGCTGGACCTGCACCCAGAGTGCAGCGTCCCCTCCGGCCGGAAGGTGGAGCATGAAGTGCTGGATGGCCCCTCCCTCTGAGTTCCTCATCTTCACAGATCGGATTTCCAGTCTTCACTTCCTTCCCATTGGCTCTGCTTCTCTGTTCAAAATATAGAGAGATTAAATAGTTACTGTGAAAAACACTTTTTAATGGGAAAAATCTGACACACAGGGCATTTAGCGTCTCTTTCTAATAGGCTTTTGGGTGTATTAATTCTTAGTACAAGAAATATTTCAGTATGTCATTAATGCTAATAAAGTTTCAAAATTCTGCAGCCCGGATGAACCAATGACAAATTTGGAATTAAAAATATCTGCCTCCCTAAAACAAGCACTTGATAAACTTAAACTGTCAGCAGGGACTGAAGAAGATAAGAAGGGTAAGATTTCGTTTTGTACTTTGTATTTTTTCTTGTGCCGTTGACCAGTTTTTTAAGAGAAAGTGATGTAGCTTACTGAAAACCAACATGGAAAAGCTCATTGCAGTGAAGGACTCTCTTCCACCCATTGCTGTGATACCACGGAATGACTGTGGATTTATGCCCTTTTGCTTTTATTAAAAATGAGGCCCTCGAAAGCCTCCTTGAAGGTTTTCCCTTCTTGCCTGTCTGCTCAGGCGGGCCCCGCCCGACCCAGAGTTCCAGCCTCGGTCTGTGCCGCCAGCGCGGGGGGACACGGGCTCCTCACAGACTCGGGGAAGTTCTGTGAGGGATTGTCGGGATGCCGGACGCCTGCCTGCACAGGAATGGTGCCAGCCCTGAGTGCACGAAATTCAAAAACATCAACTATGAGAGAGAATTTTTTAAAAAGCGAGAGCCTTTTAATGAGATTTTTTTTCCTATGGTTACTTTTTAACAGTGAATTAAATTTCATTGTTAATTATAAATGTCATTAATGGCACAAAACACCTTCGGTGTCTCTCACCTGCAGGAGACCAGGGAGGGCGTGCCCTCTTGCGGTCTCTTCAGGCTCAGGGCAGCGGGTCTGGCCGGCCTCAGACTGTCTCGTGTCCTTTGGGAACACTGGCTTTTAAATGTTTCACCTGAAGGGTCACCCGGAGAACCTGAGATCGTGTTAAGCCACTGCCCTCTGCGTGTCACGCTTCAGACCCTGTTGTGTGGGACGGCCGGCTGCTCGCTGCTGCGGTGGCTGCGCCGTCTTATGTTTCTCATTTCATTTCTTTCCTCTGTTTCAGAAGAAGACAGTGACGAAATTAAGATCGGGACCTCGTGTAAAAATGGAGGGTGTTCAAAGGTAAACGTTTCGTGAAATCAGTGTCTTGAGATAAAATGCCAGTTTTCTTGACAAGAGGGAGCGCAGCTCTCTGCTGGCGCGGGGCCCTCTGCGTGTCCGGCCCTGCAGCTGGACAGCGCGCGGTGAGGGGCTCGCCCCGAGGTGTGCAGAGGGCTGGAGCTGGGGCCGGTCAGGGCTGCTCAGGGCGTGAGAGCAGGCTCAGGCGGGCGAGAGTTTGGAGACCGCACGCCGCGGTGGGCTGCCTGCCTTCTGCTCACTGGCCAGGAGGCCGTCCTCTTCTGAAATGTCCAAAGTTTTTTACCTGGTTTCTGTTAGGTTGACTTTTCCTTACTAGATTTAGGAGTTCTTTATCCTTTCTAATTACTAGTTATTTGCCAGAGAGACACACCTTTTGCTGTCTTCATAATGGCTCCTGACAGACAGAGGCTTTTCAGTTTTAGGGCTGCAGGTCCTCCTCCTCCCCCGTGGCCAGCGCTCTGTGTCCTGCCTGGAGCCTGCTTGCAGGTACAGAGGAGCGTGGAGGCTGAAGACGGAAAAGAGTTAGAACCTGCTCGCAGAACCTCACT